>PVKU01006560.1:0-101667 GCA_004027475.1 Anoura caudifer
ATGTCTTCAATATTCACAAAAGTTGAAAACATCAATTCTAATTACTTTTTCCTATTTCTTATAATTGGGTCACTTTCCCCATTTCTGATCATTGCTAACACTAGTCAGATGAACTGGAGGTAACTTTATTCATCTGTAATTCGACTACTGAGGCTGCTGTGTCCTCGGTAGGGTTTAAACAAACTTATCTGAGACAATAGGAAGTTTATTGACCACTGGTCTATTAAAATTCATGTGTGATGAAAACTAGAATTATGTACTTAGGGTTATAAAGACACGCAGTAGACTATAACTAATATTTGTCTTTTTCAGGCTCCACGTGATCTAATTAAACAACAGGAAAAAAACTAGTTCTAATTCTTCGATTCTTTTTGTAGTCTCTAAGGATTTCCTTTAAAACAGTAAGAGAAATGGGGGAGTAACTTGTAATAATTGCCTATGACACTCACCTAGAAGGAAATTAAGCTGTCCTCTAATTGATATTAAGTCCCTACTAAGTTGGGGCTTAAAACACTCTACTGAGAGGCTTTCCCATAGAAATATAATGTGAACCACACACACCATTTTAAATGCTCTCGCATAGCACATTTAAAAAAAGTTAAAAGCAATTGAAGTTAATTTTTATAATAAATTTTGTTAATTCAATGCATCAAAATAATCATTTTAACACATAATCAGCATAAAAGTTATTTCACATATTTCTGTACTAAGTTCTCAAAATGTGGTATGTATTTTAAACTTCTAGAGTATTTCAATTAGGACTCGATGCATTTTAGGAGCTGAATTGCCATACGCGGCTAGCAGTTACCACACTGGGTCACACAGGTCCACCCACATCATTTCAATGCGCTGTTGTTGAGGGACAAAAAACAAATTCGAATGAACTGTGGCAACTGGTAGAATCCCCTGTGGTCTACACCCAACATGTAGACTAGGTGCCCAGGAGGATTTTATTAACTATAAGTCAGTGCTGCACAAAAATGGCAAACTGGTAACACGACAGCAAACCCTCCGGACTACCACAGGCGAGGTCTAGAGGCACAATGGCCTTCGATAGTCAATTAACACCTGGCCAGGTACCTTAGTTAGAGCACCGTCCCCATGATCCAAGGCTGCAGGTCTGATCCTGGTCAGGGCCACACAAGAATCAGCCAATGAGTGAGTAAATGAGTGCAATAACAAATTGATGTTCCCCTCTCTCCCTTTTCCTCTGCTTCTAAAACTCAATGAATAAAAATAAAAAGTTCAACTGCCGCTGAAAAGAACTCTGTTTCTTATATAAATTCACAAACCAGATGAGATACACGAAAGGCTTTGAGCTTTTAAAAAGATTCATCGGAAGCTTAAACCCTATTTATACAGATTTATACAAAACTTTGCTGTATTTTATAAATACATGGGCTGTTCTTGATAGAAAGGTTAAGTTATGACAACTTATGCATTTTCTCTGTTCAAATTCTAATACTAAAATATATATATTCGGTTTCTGTTCAACCTTAAGTAAATGACTTCAAGGATTGATCTGCATTGCTTTTCTACTTCCAGTTAACACTCAGATTTGTGCTATCTGAGTGTTTCTAACAGGTTCCTTTTTGGGGGGTGGGGTGTACAGTGTCAAGCAAATGGTTCCTTTATTTCTCTATTCTATACCATCTGACTGGTACACAAAAGTAATTATATCTTAGTTCATCTTTTTGTTTTCCAGGAGATGCCTACAATTTACCCTCTGCATGCATTTTAAAAATAGAAGTAGCTCTCCTTGTCTCCAGTCTTAGTGTTCATGTCTTTCTCCAAATGTTCTGTAGAGCAATCTTTCTTAAAGGTCAATGACATGCCACTTCGCCCTCACTTAAAGTCTTTTGGTGGTTTTCTATCACTAAGAGAGAGGCGACGAGGGAATGAATCCTACTGGCTAAAAGTGGTCCATCTGAGATTATTAGCAAAGAAAATACCTGTCCTAATCCTCTGTACAAATATGCACCCAGTAAGTCTTAGCCACCAGTCAGATTCGATCTAATCCCAGAAGCCCGGGCTCATGGACCAAGATAGAAGGGCTCATCATGGTGGGCGGGGCGGCGCAGATTCAACTGTGTGTTGTATCGGGAAAAGTGTGCAGCTTCTACGCTACTCAACAGAAGGCCTTGTGCTGCGGCATAACGTAGAGGCAGGGATGAGGCACTCGGATTTCCCTTGTTCTTATTCTATATAACACGTGGTAGACCCTGAAGCAGAATACGGACAGACAGTTAATAAAGTCAGGTGACGAGGTCATGAGAGCCTGCCGAAGAAATCAGGGACTTTTAGGAATCTCAGGGCTCGGATACCCAGCTGATCACACTCCCCTCCGACGGCTCACAAGACTGCGCTTTGCTATGACACGTCATGTCGCCCGAACCTAAAACCACAGATTAAAGGAGTGCTGGATTCATGGAAGGAGGAAAATGAATTCAAACTACGGGACACATGTGGGCGGAGACTAATTCTATGCTGTTCTATGCTCCACGGCTGAAGCACATCAAGGTGAATGGAAGCACAGATTTTGAAGGCTTGCAAAGCTACTTGGAAGAAATAAAAATCACAGTATTATCAGAATTTCATTTCAGAAATGCATGGAATATTAATTATGCTTTATTTCTGTCTGTATCTGGAATACACATTTCATGGCACATCTATATTATCAAGTATCTGCCCTAAAAGAAGCCTATTTGCTGAATGACCAATTTGCTAAACTACTGAAAGTATTTTTCATTTTTTAAGAATTAAAATTAACTGCAGCTTTTTATCAGGAATTGTTTGTGAGTCCAGCTTCACTAACTATAAATTTCATTCTTTTCATGTTTCAGAAACCAAGTACTTTTTGAATGCTTAACATTTTATACGCAAAAATTTAGGGTTTTCTCTAAACTCACTTTACCCTAATTTCCATTTTTGCACACTTATGTTCTCTTTGTTCGTCTATCTAGCAGTGAAATACCTATCACAAATTATGCTAGACTAAGTTCCAGGTATTTGTCTCAATTTTTGGTGAACTGCTCATTCAACGAACTTACCCAGAGCTCCTATGCAGGCAGCGCGTTTTAGAAAGGATATTAAATAAGTCAAAAGTAGAAGCATGGTCCCCAAGGTAACACAGGGTCCCTGCAGTTCCGGGACCCTCTGCTAGGTACTCTGGCTACGTGGCCTGTCACTGGGCAATTCTGGAGTGACCCAGACCTAAGAGCCCGAGTCCTCTCTATGAAACTGCAGAAACCATCACTGAAAACCACTGATGTCATAAATTTGAAGTAAAAATTAAAATATACCTACAGGTCATAATAAAATAAAATGCCACACTGCTTTATTTGTTAACTATTGAATGAAAACTGGGGTAACTACGTTTCCATTACATTAATTATTATGTTCTGGCTCCTTAATGTAATTACAGCTCTAATTTACTTGGTACTTATTATGTGCCGGGAACCTGGTATTAATTATCTCTCATTCTCGTAACCAGCCTGCAAGATAAAAATCCCCCCTTTTTGCAATTTTGAAAACTGAGGCTGGAGAGTTTAAACAACTTACTCAGAATCACAATGATAATCTGTAGATAATTAAATTTTTTAAGTCTATTTTGCTCATTTTAATAAAAATGCCTTTGTTTCCCTACTTGTAAGTTTTGCCTAAAGAATCACTTAATATCAGTTCCATGGCTAGCATGTAAAATGAGATCAAAATATATTCATCATATAGGGGATACAGCTGTTTGAGAGATCAGAAGAAAAACAGTACTCTATTCTTAGTGCACCCCCACATTTACTTATTATTATTATACTTTGTCACTACATGGATACATTTATAATAGGCTGGCTAAACCCAGGAACAAGAAATTGATGTCAAAAGCAAGAGCACGTCACAGTCAACGCCACAGGAAGTGGGTGAAATCTCTCGGTACTTCAGTTACATGAGGGCTCTGGACCCGGAGTAGACACGCGTTTTCGCGGGACTTGACTGCTCCACGTAGCAGGTCCTTGTAAAAGGCGGCCTGGAACACGTTTACGGCGACCCTTTGTGAGTTCTGCTACTTCCCAGGGTCGGCGACCGTAGGTTTCACCGCGACGGGCGGTACAACCTGCTCCGCCAACCTGCTCCGTCCTGGGAGGCCCGAAGCGCTTCGCTGGTGTTAGGATAAAACACCGGACGGGAGACCTGCCTCCGCAAGGCCGCACCTTTACAGCCCGGGAAGCAGATGGTGCTGGGACGGGGTGGGGACGGAGGTTTGCTCCCCTGGGTACGTAAGAACGGGGTCGAAATGCCTCGACTACGCCACCTGCTTTTCACATTCCAGCTTTTCTGCGGGTACTTCTCACTGTGCGGAGTGAGCAACCTTTCGAGGTTTTGGTAACTTCTCAGTTATCCAAGTACTTTTCGTTGCCATGAAGCACTAGGGTTCAGTCCTGGGAGCTGGCGTCGGGATGGCCCAACTGTGACATAACGTATCTAAATGCTACCCATCTTAAAAAAACTCATTTCTATGGGTTGCAAGTTCTGTGAATCTAAAGCTCTCTTTCCCCTCCAATGCCTGCATTTACCTCCCACGCCAAGTTCTCCACTTACGCTTTCAGAACTTTTTGTCCCCTCCTTCAGAACTGTGCTTCGAAAATTAAACTCATGCTCAGTACACCTCTCCTGCGGACACACTTTCCCTGTGCCCTCAGCTGAGGTAGTTTTATTCTTAAAAACAAAACTCAACAGAATCCTTTCCCCACTCTTCTTCCGCCCATTCGTCCCTCCCTCGGTCCACTTTCTAGAATAAAAGTCTGGTTCTAGTCCTTCAGTTCTTGACATCCTGTGTAACTGGGCTTCTGGCTTTAATGCCGCAGGGCACTGTCCTCACGAGGGGCATGTCGTATTCAAGGCAATCACTCGCTGGCTGTCATCGTCCTCTGATCTTTTTTTTTTTTTTTTTCAGTACACCCCACAGGGATATTCTCTCCTTAAAGTCCCTTCTTCTTCGAGTTTGATGACACGTGTATGTCTCTGGGTCTTTCTAACACTATGCTTTTTTCTAATACACGTCTTTACATGACTTTCCCCCTGGATCCTCACTTTCTTTGACCTCCTGACCTGCAGATTATCCACACTTCTCATCCTGAGTTGTTTTCAACACAAGCTACACATCGAAAACGCCTTGGCCCTTAAAATGCAGTCGCTTGGGTTCCACAAGAGGTCCGCGCTGAATCAGGTTCTCCGAGAGCAGAGCCCTGGGAGACGCATTGGCAAGAAACCCTTTGGTGACTGTGGTGCACGGCCACGTGGCAGGTGTTCTGCTCGGATCTCTTACATCTTCCCTCGTCACTCTCTCCATTGGCAAATTCATGGCATTTTGACCCCGGGCATTACCACACTGCTGAGCTAACTGCTCACTAGCTCTGGATTATTATTAAAAAAAAAAAAATCATTATGTGGCCAAGTTTGGGACAGATTACACAGAGAGATTATTTTACCGAGAGACTTCTCAAGGTAGTGTACCTCTTGAAACCTCTATGACATCTCAAGCCCTCTTGATAAAAGGGTTGTCCGCATCCAAGCTTATCTCCTGCCTCCTATAATCCACTCTGAACAGCCATGCCAAACGTCAGTGTACGGAATAACTCTACTTTGGGCAACCCCCTCCTCCAAATTTTCAGTTATCTTTGGATCAGAGCCAACCTTAAATTTCCTAGCCTGGCGTTCAAGGCCTTGTAAGATCTGCCTTGAGCCTTTGCGACGTGCTTTTATCCTTCATTACACGATTAAAAATGTATACACTTTGAAGTTAGACATATCTGAGTTGAAATTATATTCTAACTTGTCCAAGTACTTTAAATCTTGCAAGTCTCATTTGCTTGTAAAGGCAAATAGGATAATACAGCTTCCACCTGAAAAGATTATTTGGAGGATGAGAAGTTGGTCCTTCTCATACCCTGCGCAGAAGTACTTGTTACCACCTACTAAAAAACAGGGATTTCCGAATTTCAGTAGGCATCGTTGTTAGCAGGGCATGTTTTATAGAAGGAGGTGCCTGGGCTGCACCTTGACTGGACTCAGTAGGTCTGTGCGTGGAGCTGGGAGGTCTCCAGAACCACCCTGCACAGTAGGGCAGCCACTAGTGAGACGTGTTGTGAGCGTAAGAGGCTGGATTTTGACACACATGAAAGGAATAACGCAAAACATCGCATTAACAATTTTTTACTTGATTACACGTTGAAATATGTCGGCTCTATTAGACTAAACACAAGCTATTATTCACATTAACTGTGCCTGTTTCTTTTAACTTTTTAGTGTAGGCACCAGAAAATTAAAAATGGCATATACGCCACGCGTTTTATTTCCACTGAACAGCACTGGTCTGGAATGTGCATTTTCAACAAGCTGTCCCGATGATTCTGTGGCAGGTACCCTCGGGTCACCCTCTGAGAAATAATACATAAAGTTCTAACTCTGCAAAAGACCGGATGCCTTCATGCACATGTATCTTTGTACCCGCAGGGTTCTGACCACCGCGGGAAGTTTAACCATGCAGCACTAACTGAATTTAGACACCCTTTCCATTTCATGCCATCGCAACGTGTAAAAAAATATTTCATTAGAAGTTCTGTGTTTGTTCTACCCTGCCCAGTTCCTCAAGAATTATTTCTGAACTACATCCATAAAGGAAACAAAACATTCGAAACTACAGCTTTGATTTGTTCCCAACTCATAAAAATAGTTTATTTTCCTTGTGGTTATTTGACTTTGTGTAGAAATTGTCTATTTATCTGACTAGATTCCACAACTGTTGAATACTATGGTACTCAGGTTCTTCACTTAACACGAGTGGGTCAACACTGAACTGGGAACCAGGAGAGGAAACAGCGAGATATCTGGGGACAGGGGTCTCTGTGTGGGGACAGGGGGTCTCTGTGTGGGGACAGGGGGTCTCCATGTGGGGACAAATGGGGTGAAAATGGCTGGCCCCTCTGGAAGCAGAGAAAACTGAAAGAGATCCAGTTAGAAATATGCAAGGTACGGTCAGGATGGAGAGCGATCTCGCCCCTAACGACTGTCAGAAGAGAAACAGCCGCAACGAAGGTCTCCCCACTTACCTCATCGCCACGTTGCTGCCGTCAATAACTATTGGCCTCAGATTTTCTCCGTCATCCGATACGACCTCCGGCATCGGAGGGTCAGACCGCTGAGGTTCCAGGGCGGATGCTTCCCGCATTACACTGTTAACTGTACTAACCGTTTGCTCGGCTTCACTTTTATTCCCAAGCTTGACAAGTTCTCCCAAAATATCGTTGATTAAAGCATCAGTACCAAGTTTGTTCAGCACAAGCTGAACCTGTTCTTCAGAGTAACCTAACTTAAGTGCAAACTCCAGTTTGGTTTGGTATTCCCGCACGGCATCGGGGGGCTTCTTCGCGTCCCTGGACGCAGCCTGGGCCTCTTCGGGTTTGAAGTCTTGTAGAATTTCGCTGCGTTTAAGTATGTGCGGGGGGTCTACGCAGGGAGACCTACACAGCTGCCTGTGAGTCTTGGCTAATAAACACGGCTCCACCGGAATGTTGCCCGGTTGCTCTGACTCATTATCAGAGTTTGTGCTTCCTTCTGAGTCACCAGAGCTCCCATTCTCTTCAGACACCGCTTTTTCTTCCTTCCCAGAATTGACTCTATCCATCGTTGGTTTCTCTACCATTGACCAAGGTACAGACGTGCTCAAATGCGGGTCAGTGCTCTCCACGTAGAGGTGGCCTAGGTCATGCCCCAGATGATCCTTCAAGCCCATGAAGCTGTTGTGTGTACTTGACTCCACTTTGCTGTTTTCTCTATATTCCTGAATGCAAAGCACCCCGTACTCCTAGAGAGAAAAAAAAATGCAGAAATATTTAGAATTTCATAGTTACTATTTCATTTGTCTCAATGCACAAGTTGGAAGAGAATCACCAAACTACAAATACCCACTCCAGATTATATCCACTCTCTCCCCTCCCTCAACACTTTGCCTAAAGAGCATCACACCCTGTTTCGCAAATGACGTTAGAAATTAGAAGGGCCACATGACCCCTCCAAGGCAAGCAAGTAAATAAGAAATGGGACTGGACTTTTTAAACCGATGTTTGACCGACTCTAAAACCCCTATTCTTCCCACTAAATCATGATGCTCTTCAGCCTTGACGGAAGGAGCCTTCCCACTGTCCGAAAGCCTACGAGTGTTTCCGGAGCGACGTGCGGAATACCATCAAAGAGCATTGTTAGATGTGCGAGGATAGTTGAGGTGCACTTTTTCTAAAAGAATTCATAAAACACTTGTAAGAATTCTCTTAAAGAGAAAGCCATGTGGAAAGAAAGGGAAACATTAACTTATTATGATTGCAAACGTATCATTGATTATAAAACTAATAATTTTAACAACAATCTAAAGACATTTCAAAAATAATTCCAGTACTGAGTTGAAAGAGCACATATTCAGTAACAACCAACAAGGAACCACACAATTACAGGGTCAATTATATTCTAGTTCAGAGATGAGTACTTTTGCCCTAAGAATTTTTATTTTGTGACTATTTTAACATTATACCCTTATTAAGCGCCTGGGACCCTACAGTCTATTTCATTCCAGGGAGCAAGGAAAAGCTCTTTTACTCTGTGCACATTTATAGAAAGTGGAGAAATAAAATATTTCACACAAAATTAGCTGCAAATAATTAGGTACACTGAATAATGTTATCTTAATTTCTTGAACTTTATGGCAGAAAATAGTTCTACATCGTATCAGATAATTAACCATTATCTACATTTGATTAGAAAGTCATCTTTTCCTCCTACCTGTCAATAAAAATGCTTTCAGTGTTTCAAATGCTTTTGCTGTTTTACTGTTTTCCTTACAGTCTATTGGGAATAGTTGTTACTTCTCTACCAGGAACGGGTTGACAAGAGTAAAATTATTTTCTCCTGTGCTTCACTGTACGGATTGTGTTTATCCCAGTAGTTTACTTATGAAAGCGGTTCTGGTGTTCCGTCCATGGATAACACTAGCAAACTAGTGGTAGCTGAATTTGAGACTCTATAACATACACGCCTATTTAAATAGCCTTCAAAAAGAAACTGGGAAAACATTTCATTCTAAAGCTCTTCAACATCTTATTTACACTAGAAAGGAGCTATTATACAAATGTTAAAGGAAAATGCTTGGTGATTTTTTTTTTTTAAGTCATTTGAATGCACATTTGGTGAACTTACGAGAGAGTTAAACATTTCTACATAATGAAGTAAATTACACTAGATACGGTGAAGAGAACATGGAACTCTTCAGCTTGATACAGTTCACTCACAATTCCTCCAGTGCAGAACTGCTACGCACTTCTGCTGGAGTTTCTACGGATTTCACCCTTTGAGAAGACAGATAACTTACTGTTCTACTAATGAAACATTCATTAGTTTTCAAGAAATATCAAACTCCCCTGGCTCCTGACTGCACAATTGACAAAAAAAAAAAAAATATTCCTTTGGAGAGCTCCATGTACATCTGCCCCATTATGAGGCTGTATCCATTTAATTTTTTTTCCATTAATATGGATATGCATGAGCCCAATTATTTAGAATTGAAAGAAGGGATTTTGAAAGCAAATCTTTACAGTCACTGATTTATTAACTACTGTAATATACCGACACCATAATGCAAGTAACAAATCACAACAGCATCCTAATAAAGGGATACAGTTAAAAGAAAAATCCGCACTGTGGCCTGCCACAGAGCTCCCACCAAAAGCATCTCACACAAGGAAACCCCATTGGAAGCTGGGCTGCCTGGCAACCAGAAGCTGGTTGCTAAGCTGCGCTCTGTTAACATGCCATCATGAATGCTCGCACAGTGGAAGAATAATTTGGTACGAACAAAAGCCCATGAAGGAGACTGGGACTGAAGCGCGTCTGGTTTGCCCTCGGAGAACAATGCAGCTGCCAAACCAATCTGGAAGCGCCGACGACATTGTTCCTTCAACCCCGCAAGCTGCTCGGGCCGCAGGAAGCGTATTTAATGGGCAACATTTCTGAGCTCTGGAAAGTTTGGATCCTGCAGAAGTGCTGTAGTTGAGATAATTCTGCCGGATAATTCACTGGCCCAAGCCCTAAGTTAAACTAGGCAGTGTTGTTTTAATTCTGAGCTGCAGTGTTTTTCTTACGGACTGTTTCAAACAAGATACATACTTTATGAAAAACACAACCAATGCAGAAAATTGGAATGCAACGTCATGTTTACAGTGTAAATTAAATTATTCTTAATTTTTGTATTTTTCAAAGAAGCAAAACCAGATACTGTGAAGTTTTTAATATGAAAACCAGCTACCCTAAAAAGAGTTTAAATCTTTCTATATTACCTTCAATTTAACATAAAGAAGTGTTGATGATACTATGTAAATGTGCTATGTAATTTTATTGTATGGCTATGATAAAATAGAGAAAAATGGGATAATGACTGTTTGCTTTTTATAATACTAAACCAGATAAAACTCATTTGATTACAAATGTACTTAGTGAATATCACACACATTTAACTTCTGATAATTCATGTAGTTTACACATACTATTTAAACAAAACATCTGAAATAATTCGCCTACCATGATTTTTGCCCTTAAGGATAAATGTAAGTTCGATCTAACCTACTTTTGAAAAATTTAACATCTAATTTTGTTGCAAATAAGTTTTTTAAAAAGATTCTGATTTCATTTTTTTTTTCACCATGATAGGCCTCTCTTCATCTTCCAGATTTAATTGGTTACCTCAGAGAAAATTATTCAATGTCATCTTGTCCTGAACAAGTTCAATAATTTTTAGCATCTATGTCAACTGAGCATTAAATAGCACAGATAAGGCCAACTGAGTGCAAACACTAGGCCCCTAAACTGATATGTTTTCTCCACTACCCAATATAAATGGGAAATAACCTGATTTGTATTGACCCAAGTGGTAAAGATTTGTTTTCTATTTAAACTTTAACCTCTAAAATGCTTCCTTGCCCACTTGTAAGTTGTAACGCATTGCCCTAACTTAATAGGGGACTGAGAAAAGAATTTGGCAATATCTTGAAATCATTCAATAAAAACTTTACTGCTCAGATTTAAAAACTGATCAAAATATTTTTATATGCTGCAGTACATGTCAATGTAATGTAATGTATAAAACTTACAAGTAATTATTGTAAGAAATCTTAGGATAAAGAATGGTATATGATCTTTTGTTTAGTGCCTTAAAAATGACCAATATAATTTTGGAAAAAGAAAAAATAGCAACTAATAACATCATAAAATTTATTACATGTAAGATAGAAAATATTTTTCTCTTTAATTTCTAAACCATTTATTAGACTTTAAATTTTATATATACTCGAATGGAAGCGTTTAAAGATCACCGTTAAATTAATCCACTATTAACCGATACGGGTCATTTTCCTCAGTTCATGGAGAAGCAGCACAGACCAAGTTTCACAGACAACACAGGTCAGTTTATACTTTGAGAGTTATCGAAAAACTCCAAGAAATATGGCCTAACTTTTAAGCTTAATATCAGGAATCCATTATAACTGGTCTTACATAGTATATTCACGAACACAAAAGATATTGGGCAAAAATATAATGGTCTGAGAACAGATTTCTACACTTATAAAGCTACAGATTCCTTCCAGATATCATACTGAAAATGAAAACAATTTTTCTTGCTAAAGGCCTGAAAAGTTAAAAATCAATAACATTTGTTAAAGAACTAAATTTTCATAATTTTGTAATTTCATAATTAATTATTTTAATGGCCAAAAGAAACTTTATCTTAGCAAGTTAATGATATAAGGGCTATTTACTAGAAATTTGTTGCATATACTCAAATTCCCCATTTGGTGAGATTTTCTGAAAGTTCTCATTAGATGGCTTGGATAATCCTTCTTCTCAAATCAAATACATTTAAAAAAAAAATACTCACAAGAGCCTCCTATTCATCAGGAAGATCAGACCATAAACTTATTTCATCCATTTGTTTGTTTGTAATGTGACGTTGCAATGCCATAAAGTGGGTTCTGGTTGTTATCCGAATGGTAATGCTCCGAGAACAATGAAAATAAAATAATGAATATGTAATAACGGCCGACTGCTGTAGTCTCCGCGTATTTAATTACCACTGTATTTCGGGGAGAGCTGTTGTCTGCAGGGCTCCGGCTAACAAAGGAAGGATGTCCCTTTGAACAGGCTGGTTAAGGCTCCCGGGCAACAGATGTCTCCTGGAGCTGCAGGAGACCAGCAACTGGTGGCCTGCCCATCTTCGGAAAACTTTCAATAGACTTATGCATATGTTCGCACAATAGGGCATGTGGGAGGAATAAAAACCTCCTTTTAACCCTTTATGCTCTTTCTTTCCCTCCCAACTGACAGATGAAAGCCTTTGTCTCCCCCTTCCTTCCCCATTACAGAACTCTCAAAAGCAATAGTTCTCGAAATGACATCTTCGATCTAGCATCTGAAACTGGGCAAGGAAGCAAGACGACGGGAGAGAAGAAATCAGTAACTCTGTGAACAGTGAAATTGCTGATAAAGCAACTGGACGCCTAATGATCATATTTAAGACAAGTTGTTTGAAACATCGACCTATATATCAATCCAACTCCTCGTAGCTTAAAACGTAAAAGCTACGTTTTTAAGACAATGGAAAAACTCTATCAAATTTTAGCGCTGCTTTACAGCACCCAGGGACGACAGTGACTAAGAAACACAAAAATGTGACAAGATAAAATCTAAATTCATTGTCTATCAAAATATCATAACATCTTCTCACCCCGCCTTTAAGTACCAAATGATTACATGCCATGCCTACTGCCTTGCAAATGCTCGCGAAGCTGTAATTATAAAACTCCAGAATTATAAAAACATAAAAAATATGCTTCACGTATTTACACAAAGATTTTAATCTTCTGTCATTCTGGCACTATGTGGTAACTTGAAGGCTTTCTTTTCATCTGAGGTGGTGCTGTCTACCCATTACAGAGTTCTAATTAAAACTCCGAATATTCTCTAAAGTTTAACTTCCAAGGCATTAAGTAGCACGGATACTCACGTTGGCAGGAAAATACAAAGACCCTGGTTTCTGTAGCAGCTTCAGCAGTAACTCCTTAACACTATTTTAGCAGCAGACTTCCAGGCAGGCAAGAAGAACAATGAATGGTTGAGCAGATGGAATGGCAATGTCTTTGCTTAACCTACTACTGAGGGAAGGAGCAGCCAATCATAGGCCGGAAAGCTCACAATTAGCCGGCTAGGCAGATGCAAGCCAACCTCAGCACCCTGCGTCCAGGTTTTTAAGATAAGCAAGTTGATGTCACTCTTGGGGTCGGCCCGGGCAGCATGTGTATTAACGAGGGGTGTGAAGCAACAATAGGCCGTACAAAGCCCACTAGTAGGCAGCTGCTCTTTGAGAACAGTCATCAGGGAGCAGACTGCCAACAAGAAACACCTGGCTTGGGCAGACATCAGCTTTTCCTCCTTGTTTTTAACGCATGAAACAAAGAAACTGATTATTTTAGAGTAGTAAAAGTTGCACGTTTCCAAAAAGTTGAGGCTATACTCCAGTAGGGCTTTTTGTTTTTGAGAAATAAAGAACAGGAGATGTGTCAAAGTAGCAATCAGTGACTGCAGCAATGCCTTCTCTGTAATAAATGAGTTACTGGTGACGCCAGACAGAAGGTTATAACGAAACTACTTGCCTGGAAATACTGGGAAACCTAAAGTACAGGTTAATTTGTTGCAGTAAATAGAAAAAAAGAGATGATGAAAATAACATTGCAAAAGGTAAAGGTCTAAGGGCTTATGAACAGAACTGATTTTTAAAAGTAAGTTCCCTAAAGTACAGTGTAGTAAGGTGTTTAATTAAACAAGTTTGGTACAGCTTTGTGTCAAATGACTCATCTGAAATGTACGTAAAGACCGCACTTCAACCTAAAATCACCAGCCAGTCCATCTTCTGTATGTCAAACAGTAGCGTAAAATTCTTTTATGATGGATACCATTAATTATGCAATTAAATAAAAGCGAAACCTTTATATCTGTTCAAAGTACTTGTACTTCATAAAATCTGTAAGATGTAATATTCATATTCTAGTTCAGCAACTAATAAACCTTACAAAGAAGAAATATTGTGATTCTTTTGAAGGAAAGTATACTAAAACCAGAGCCCTGAGAGAGACAGCTTGTTATCCCTGATTTATTTCACAGTTTCATACCGCAGTATTTACAATGCAGTGGTCTATTTTGAGGGCTGCATAAGTTATATCTTAGGTGACCTCTGATGATGAAAAAATTCAGTCAAAATTTAAACACCAGATGTGAGAAAATGTCCCTTCTACAGGAAAAGGGAATCTAGAACTGTCCTACTACCTACTTATGTGACATAGTGCACACATACACACACAATAGCTAGCACCCCCTTTTCATTCCAGTGAAAATTTTTAAAAAAGGCAAAAAACTGTTCTTCATACAATTTTTTTGACATAGGGTGATTTAGGCAGAGCCTAGGGTTTTCCGTTACACATACAATCATGAACTCTAAAGATATAAAATTTGGTCAGAGCACCCCAAACAATCTACATGTCTACAATCTACAAGCTCTCCTTTCACTCACATTCACGGAGGCTACTCATAATTAAGATCATTTGTGAATATTTGGAAAAATATAATATGGGTTGGAACTCTTGGCCGCATCTTTACTGTGCCCACTCAGTAAGCTCTTCTCTCTGTACAAAATAAGAGGAAGATGTACTATATGGTTAAAACTTTTCAGTTATCTCATTAAAAGCATTCCTTCTGCCTACTAAAAGCCTAAAAATTGTTGTTTTCAGACAAAAATGAAATCTAAAGTATGATATAGATTGCCATTTGGTCTATAAATATTTTTCCTCAAAAGAGCTTGAAAGTATGTCATCTCAAAAATATTTCTAACTAAATGAAACTATTTGATTTTGAATGACATACTAACTTCTAAAGCAGGAACTATTCTCTTTTTGTGTGCCAAGGGTTGCAGCAATGCTTCTGCAATAGTTAAGCCCATGGTTGAATTTCATAGGCCCAATTAAAGATAAAAAATCTCTAGTATTATATAGTCTATTGGGAATTATAAAGTGAATTATACAGAATTCAAATTTTATGTCTTAGGTAAGCACATGAACTTTAAAGAAATGCAAAAAAAATAGAATTTATGATTTTTTTCTTTTTTTGGTGGTACAGAGGTACTTCTTTTTGAAATTTCATGAGTAAAAGGTACTAACCCTGAAAGGAGTAGGGAAGATAAATCAAAACTACCAGGCCCTGGATGGTATGGCTCAGCGGACTGAGCGCTGGACTGCAAAGCAAAGGGTTGCTGGTTCGATTCCCAGTCAGGGCACATGCCTGGGCTGTGGGCCAGGTCCCCAGTGGGGGGCGCGTGAGAGGCAACCATACATTGATATTTCTCTCCCTCTCTTTCTCCCTCTTTAAAAAAAAAAAAAAAAAAAATCAAAGCCACCAGTATGGTTTAGCAAATATACTTCTTGGCAAAACTGAGTTTGATTAAAAAAGATAAAAATGACAAATACATATTCATGCAACATAGTTCAAACTAAAACCTCATAAAACTTAAACTATACACTGACTAGCGAGAGCAATATTTATGGTCAATATTTATGAATTCATACTAAAAACTTTTCCTCTCGTGTATACAAAGGAAACTGTTTAGTATGAAAAGACAGCCTTTTCCTTTCCCTTCGATTCTCTTTCTTCTTTTTATCCCTTGCTACTATAGTTGCTGTTTTATAGCTTTAATTCAGGAGGAGGACTCTTCTCACTAATTCCTGCCACTGCGGAACACAAAGAAGGGGAGAAAAACTACCCAAGAGCTCAGCAGGCAGCCTGATCTCTAGCACTGGATTAACCTTTTTTTGCGACAGCAAATAAAGCCGGTGATCTGAAGAAGCTCATCAAACCCTGCTGTGGTATTTAGACTCTCTGGGTTACGAGTGCTGGATAATGTTAAGCACATTAAAACATCTGGGTGAAACGACGGCCCAAGCCTGCCTCTCTCACCCACACTGCCCTAGTCCACTTCCCACTGCGGAGCCAACCCCAACAGGGGCCGGCTCGGCTTGGATCGCTGCCCCAAATGACTGGGCAGTTGTGAGGGAGGGAGGCAAGACGGTGCAGTTTTAGGTGGATACTAAAATCTGTCAGTGCTGAGGACGTGTCTAACATCTGCAACTTCAACCATATGACAGGGCCTTATACCCCTGCTGAGGTATGAAGGTGACACTTGTGAGTTTCGATGCTAGTTATTTGGAATCAATCTTTGTCAGTAGTGATCCAAGCCCTCTTCCTGGTACCTTTCTCCTAATTCGGGTTTGTTCTCCTTTAATATGCAACCTCTGCCAAGCCTAACAATAACACCAGGAAAGACTGCTGTATCAAGTTTTACCAACTGTCCCTTAAAAGTTAAAAATTGCTCAGTGGATTGAGCGCGGGCCTGTGAACCAAGGGATTGCGGTTCGATTCCCAGTTAGGGCATATGCCTGGGTTGCGGGCCAGTTCCCGGCAGGGGGCGCACGAGAGGCAACCATACATTGATGTTTCTCCCCCTCTCCCCCTCTCTCCTTCCCTTCCCCTCTAAAGATAAATAAATAAAATGTTAAAAAAAGTTAAAAAATTATTTTTGAGAGTTAAAAATACAGACTAATCAACCAACAGAAAACCTAACTTATACACATGGTGCAAAAGAATGGAGCAAAACCAATCAGGCACTAACTCTAATCTCTGGGTTATTATATTTAGGAAGTCAGACTGATACAGGGTGCAGGCAGGAGGGGGGGACCCAAAATGGGGATTTGGAGTGGGGCCCAGAACTCAGGGTGTCCAGGAAATGTTAGAGGGACATATAAGATGTCCTCACCCCTTCCCCCACAGGTATGAGTTGGGGGAAGGGACACATGGAGCAGGGACAGGCAGAGCTGCTAACCCATGGCATGGTCCTTTAACATATCTATAGCCTTTGGCTGGTGGCTTAGATGTGTTAAATAGCTGTGGCCATGCTCTGAGCCAGGGGGATGGAAAGGACTCCCCCCAAGATGTAACTGGGGGACAGGATCCCCATGTTACAGCACTTGTGTGGGAGCTTGGAGAAGATTGGCTCCAGGACATGGGGACACACCTGCCCAGACTCACGATGGCAGCCCAGTAAACTTGGAATAATACAGGAATGCTGGCAGGTGTAACTGATTGTAGGAGGAGACGGAAGTGGGGGTACAGAGGAGGATTGGCGCGGGGATTTAAACTGAGACATGGCAGCCATCGAGAGAGATCCACGCGGTTTCACTAGAGTCAGGACCCTCACAGCCCCGTGAAGGAAAATCACCATGTGGCTTTAGCAGAGAATTGCCACTCGGCTTTGCCCGAGTGGCGACCCCCTTCCCACAACTTAGGTGAAGGGGAAGCCACGTGGCTTGGGCAGAGTGGAGACCCTCTCGCAGCTTTGCCAGAGAAGAGATCCCTGTGGTTTCACCAGAGTGCAGACCCCTGCAGCTTTGGTGAAGAGGGAGAGCCACGTGGCTTTGCCAGAGTGGGGACCCCTTCCCCACAGGTTTGGTAGAAGAGGACCACTCGGCTTTGGGGTGCTCCCTTTGGCTGCGTGGCCTGGGAACAAGAGAGACTTTGCCTAGAAGAAGGGTGAAGGGACCCTTGCCAGGAGGCCATGAGAAGGTGCCACATGGCTTTGGATTAATCAGAGATCCTGCCTGGACGACGACACAGCTGAATGGTGTCAGGAGCCTGGATCCCAGACGTTTGCTTCTCTTCTTGAGTTATGGTACCCAGAGGGAGATAGTAAGCACTGTGGGCATCTGTGGGTATCCTGAAGGACTTTGATATTTCAATGGAGATGTTAGGTTGCTACTTTAACTCTGTATAGCATTAAATAAGCATTTCCTTTCCTTTTCCCAAATCTCTGGCTTTGAGAGACATCTTTCCATAAGGCACCGGACATAATGGACCTTCTGTTGTTCTGTAACAAGATAAGCCACAAGAGCTTCAATATATTTTATTTTCTTTGGGTCTTGGTTACTTTCATTTCTTAAGTTACTCCTTCCTTGATTAACCCCTAAGCACATCCCTGCCAAAGTGATTTTCACAGACACCACTCTCATGCTTAAAAAAAAGTCTCAGCAGCAAACCATAAATCTCCAGTTCTCTGCTTTGTTTTCAAGGTTGTTGCTACAACCTGGGCCCCCGCTGGCCCCTGCAATCAACCTGATTTCCCACTTCACGGAAGGTGAAGGGCCGGCACCAGTGAGATCACCTGAAGTGTCCTCTTGCACGGCCTCGGCCCAGGTCCTCTGCCACTCTGAGCCCAGCTCCAGGTTTATTTTTCCCTAAAACCTTCCCGGACTGGTTCAGTTTTTACCGAGGCCCAGCCCCTTTGAATGCCTACAGCACGAAGAGCCTGCACTGCCTAATATAAGCACTTACTTATGAACCAGGCTGTAAGCGTCCTGAGGGCAGAGCCATTATCTCATATCTCAAATCTCTTATCAGAGATGATCTCATAATCCGCGTGGAAGAAACCTATTGGTGCAGCAAGGAGCTGGTATCTAGAAGCCATCGGAGTGAGAATTATGACCAGTAAAAAAAAAAAGGCTCCTGCAGATATGAATGCAGACATTCGTACGAACAAAAATGCTCCGCTGCTGATTTTTATTTGTTTTGAGACAAAGCGATTTTATCAAAGACCCTTCAGCGTCTGCGATGCTCCTGTAGCCCCGGTTCCGCCAACGGGGCTGCCTTCCCCGTTACAGGCAGCTGCGGGGTGGACTGAGCTCAAGCTGCTCAGGGGTGAGCGGCCTGTCCCTGAGGTCTCCTTGTCCGGCTTCGCCTTCCCACCTGGCGTGGCATCCGTTGGAGCCACACTCGGGCCTCTGCCTCCTGGCCGGAGGACGGCTAGGGCCATCCGCTGGGCAAATGCGGGAAGAGGAACCGGGAATGCAAAGCCCAGGCTGAGTGGCAAAGGTTGCTTGGGAAGCTGTCGGGGGGGAGGGCACAGTCGCTCTGCTCTCCAGCACTGCCTCAGGCTGAGTGGGGCATCTCTCTAATTCGGGGGTTCCCTGTAACTAAGCCCTTTAGGCTGTGATCTCAGGTCACGTTCTACAATAGTTCTATCAAAATAAGTAAATAAATAAATAAACCTGCCGTTTGGACCGTTTGGATGTCCACCTGCCTGGCTTCTTTGTCTGTTTCTCAGCTGGTTCAGAACTAAGGCAGGAAAAAGACCCCTTCAAGCAATATTCCACACGAAAAGGTTTTGTGATAAAGAACTATTAAGGAAAAAAGGTGATAAAAAGACGTACACACATTAACTCTGGTCAGAGTACTTTTAAAATACATATAAAGTTTTTTTAAAAAAATCTGTAATAAAGAAAGAAGATAATGCTCCTCAAAGTGAAAACTCTTAGGGTTTCAAAAAAAAAAAAAAAAAAAACCACAAAAAAACAAAAGCCTTTCTGTGCCACATCACTAAGAGCAGGCCACCTTCAGCTCTCTTTAGGGTTCAGAGAGAGATATTAAATCCACAAAACAGGTTTTCTTTCCAGTGCTCTAAAAACAAAGCAACTTTTTCATAGTAATTTCAGTGACAACATAACACATATTCTTAGATTTCAAGTAACTCCCAGTGATTAGCTTCCCCGTATAGTATTTTAGAAATTTCACTCTAAGTCTTTAAACAGATTATCTTAAATTCTAATAAAACTTGCAAATACTCCAGAAACACGGAATTTCAGAAAAGGTTAGGAAAGACAAATCACATCCAAAATGCTGATGTAATAACAGGTTACTAGAGCAACTAATATATGGGGAGTCGTGGAGAGAAAATTCCTGAGGACAAAAGGGACAGAGTATATGATTTCAGAAGACGTAGGAAGCACGTGGTTATCATCCGTATCAACAAAACCCAGGTGTATTAGGTATAACTGAGACTCTGAGGAAAACTGACCCAAAACGTGTAACTTTACATAAAAAGTGTATGACATTCTCAGAATTACATCACAACTGGACGGTAGTTAAACGACACTTGATCTTGTATGGCAATGACAACACCGACATCAGCCTCATTAGAGCCTTGTCACATGCAGCTCCTCCCCAGATACCCCAGCACATTATCGCCTACGCCGGCTACCCTCATGGTTTTTTTTTTATTCTCACCAGAGGATATTTTTTTCCATTGGTTTTAGAGAGAGGCAGAGGGAGAGGGAGAAACATGGATGCAAGAGAGAGGAGCCGGCTGGCTGCCTCCTGGACACACCTGGATGGGGGACCGAACCCACAACCTTGATATGTGCTCTGACTGGACTCGAACCCGCAAACCTTTGGTCATGGATGGCGCTCCAGCCAACCGAGCCACGTTGGCCAAAGTTGACGTTCCTCGGTTTGTACCTACTATGTGCTTATAGCTGCACATAACGCTACCTTCAGGCTGCACATACCAGCTGATGACGGGTGCATGTCTTGTTCTTTAGGTATTAAATAATTCTGCTTAGCAAACTACTTCAAAGAGTCTTGACCAAAAGTGTTGCTGAAGTGAAATCGGCAGATTTAGGCCATAAAGAATAACTGTTATCAAACAGAATTAAAATAGGGCTGTATCATTAGGTCTGTCTCTTCTTACTAATGACCTAGAAGACAGTGTAATAGTGTATTAAATGTAAAGGAACTCAGGAAAACATAAAACATGGTGTACAGCAAGTAATACAAAAGAAACTGCAAACAGCTATGACCAAATAAAAGTCCTTTGTTTATGATGTTTGATCTAAATTTAAGTTCTTGTTAATGATCCAAACATCGGTCCTTTTATACCAATTCTTACACGATGGAAAGACGAAGTGCTTGAGTTAATTACTTGCAAGGGCGCTCGCAGCACCGATTTTAAATTACTGCGTATTACTGACTTTAGACAACTGTCCTGGTGAACAAGCAACCGAAAACCACCCAGAGGCAAACAAAATGAACGTTAGAAAAATATGCCCATTGAAATGAGCACAAAGGCTCATAACAAAATTTTCCTTCACAGAGTCCCATTCACACCAGAGGGGGTGAGGTAAGAATTTAAGACAGTAAATTGATTATTCTGAGCATTTAGAGCAAGGCCACTTCTGAACACCCATCATCACACACTGTAACTAAATCCAGAGCATGAATCACCCTAAACGGCTGCTAGTGCGATTGGACCGCAGTCTCCCAGAGGGCGGGGACTCTGGCGTCTTGTTTCCTGATTTGTCGGCAGCACCCAACCGAGCGCCTGGCGCCCAACAGGCCCTTAGCAAACACGTGCTCAACGAATGGCCACATGTCAATACCGGGGGCCACAATCTCTTTTCTCAGATGTCTTTGTTCTTTGCTTACTTTATATAACTTACACTCCAGCCACACACAAGTATTTAAAGCGGTGGTTCTCTCAATTTGGTTATACACTGCAATCATCTGGGGAGGTTTAAAACACAGTGTTTGGATACCAGAGTTCTACCCCTAGTGGGTGGGTGGGTTGGTTAATTAATTAATTAATTAATTAATTTATGTTCTGGGTGAAGCCGGGCCATACTCCAGGTGATTCTAATATGTAGCCAAGTTTAAGAACACTGACTTGAAAGCTTCTTTTTTCCAAAACAACCTTCTGCACACTTCGCATGTTAAAATCCTACCTGCTACTATTTAAAGACTCAGCTAGAAACCAACCCTGCCGTGAAAACTTGCCTGGAACACTGTTAGACCAGCCTCTGGATTGCTGAGGTTCCGCACAGGGCCTGACACGGTGAGGACGTGATAAACGTTGGAGTGGTGACTAATTCTGGGAGCAGTGGAAATACAAGAAATATTTACGAAAGGAATGACGTACGTACAGTGGGTTCCTATTATTCATGGATTCGGTATTTGCAAATTTGGCTACCTGGTAAAATCTTCGCCCCAGAATTAACACTCGTGGACCTTGGAGTCATTCTACAGACATGCACCTGGGCAGAGGTGGAAAATGCGTGTGGCCCCAGGCACACACTCCTGCCGAGGCTGAACAGGGTGAGGCGCTCCCTTCCTATTTCAGCTTCAGACTGTACACAAGTGTCCTGAAGAGGACTGCTGAGTGCTACTTTTCTGCATTTTTTTGGTGCTATTTGTAGGTGAATTTGCTGTTTAAATGGCCCTCAAGCATCTACTGTTCCTAAGTGCAAGGTTGTGTGTGAAGTTTCTAACGGAGAAAATAGGTATTAAGTAACTTTTTTACATGAGTCATAGTGCTCTTGTGAGTTCAACGTTAATGAATCAGCAATATACATTAAGTCAGGTGTCTTTAAACAGTAAGACACATGTCACAAGGTTATGCACTGACTGATCAACGAAAATGTTTTGACCTGAGGTTCACAGAAGCCTAATCCCGTGTTTCCTACAGAGAAACTTTGAATCAAGGAAGGCCTCACTGATACTGTAATATTTGTGCAGATACCTAATGACGTGAAAGAAAACATGTCACAGGGAGGATTTAAGTACAAAGCTCTGAGAAGAGAGTGGGCTCATGATCAGCAAGGTGGCTGGTAAGAGAGCTAGCAAGTGAGCAAGGGGATGAGGTCGGAAAGGGATGGACCAGAGAAGCCAGGCCATGTAGAACTCTGAAGGGCAATGCTTCTTAAACTTGACACAGCGACTGAAGCTACGAGGACCTTGAGGACTCTGATTCAGGAAGTCCGGGGTGTGGTGGGAGACTCCGCATCCCCTATCGCTATCGGTCCAAGAGCCCACGGGCTTTGAGCAGAGGGAGTGATCTGACCCTGTTTTACGGCAATGTCTTATAAGCTTGGCCTGCTTCCACACTTCCAATTGTGTTACACAGGCCTTCACCTATTTCTGCGCCTGTACCATATATTAAAAACTGCAGGTTTATCACATATTGGGTACTTTGCATGCGCGAGTCTTCTATCATTAGTGTTTCTCACTTTCGTATTTTTATCCTGGCTGTTTTTGCATGTACATGCTTTCAGGTGCTTTAGAATTGTTTTGACAAGTTTTAACCAAAGAGCTGCTGAGAGCTGGATGGAGACTGTGCTGCAGTCATACCTGCCTAAAAAGCACCGCTGGTTTTATTCATCAGGACCAATTCACTGAAATTTTCTTTCTTTCAATATAGTTACCTAAATTTCTTAGTGGGCACTTATAAATTTCTTTTTAAACTTGTCTTAAAATATTCTGTTCTTGCTCTTGTTGCAATAAAATCAATGGAGGGCTTTCTTTCCACATTATATTTTCCATCTAGTCATGGATGGTATCTAAAAATAAGCATTCCCATTCTTATTCTTCTACAAACTGTTCTGAATTAGGTATTTCAGTGAACTCCTCATGTTTCTATTAATGTTTCATTGGGGTTCTTAGGTTTTCCAGACACGCAGTAAAATCATCAGATTGTCTTACCAATTTTTATATCTCTTGCTCCACACTTTTATCTCATTATATTGTAATATTAATAAACTAATTATTTTGTGTCGTTCCTGATGTTAATGGGAATGCCTCTCACGTTTTAAGCCTTATGCTGATTGCTGGTCAGGCTGCACATGCACACGGATGATGCACAGCACACACACACGCGCCCCACACACACGCCACACACACATCACCGTGGGCAAATTTACCTCTCCACGCCTCAGTTTCCTCAACTGTAAAAAATACTTTAATATGTTTATTTTGAAATGTACTGAGCTAATAAATGTAAAACACCGGAACAGTGCCAGGCATAGCCTAAGCACTCAATAAGGGTGAGCTATCTGAAATTATATGTATATATACATCTGTATGTATATATAACATACCATACATAGCCTTTGACAATCATTTACAGAAATGTATTTTCCTCCTTCATGAAAGATTCAGGAAAATAATCTAAAACATGGATTTCATTAAAATGATGTAAAATTATAATTTTTCTTTGACTAAATACCATGGAGTATGTTAACAGACTACCTACTACAGGAACATGATCACATTTTTGAAGGATTTTTACATATGCTGGTATTTCCCTAAAGCTTTTTATATCAACAATCATAAGATTGGGTTGCCACTTTCTTTAACTTATTTGCTTTGCCACATTTGGGCACCAGTATTTTGCTGACCTTATGAAAGGGATATGGTATTTCATCCAAACTTCTTCTCAGTGGCAAACCAACTGCCCAGTGTACCAAGGGGAGCCAGACTAGACCGGGCCATATGTTTGTAGAAAGACATCATTATTCGTTCCGGTTTACTGGTGTTCCGAAACACGTCCCTGAACCCTCAGCATAAATGTCAGGAAAGAGTTCACTCCAGCATGTGGTTCAAAGACAAGAGATGAACAAGAGGGAAATCTTGTAACGTACGGAGGTAAGAACCAACACGCTACCATGCACCCCTCTCCCACAACTAACCAAGGAACCTTGACAAGCTGTTGAACTGTTCTGTGTCTTCGCTTCTTCAACTATGAAATGGAGATGATAACCCAAACCACACAGGGTTGTTATGAAGATTAAGAGAGTTAATATACATAAAAACTTAGTACTTGGCATTTGTAAATATTAAGTGAGTATTAAGTAAATATTAGAAAAGTTTACACTAAAAGTGAAATTGAAATACAAAAAAGAGAAAACTTCATTTTCGTTAGTTTATGTTCTCATTAAGTTAATTCTAAATTTTTTCTCTTTATTATTAAATGGAGAAAATATTATGAAAAAAGAATATTATGCAGGCACAGACTACAATTGTGTCCTGCTAGATTTCTTTCTTCAATCCTCACCCGAAGACATGTTTGTTGATTTTAAAGAAACAGGAAGGGAGGGAGGAAGGAAGAAGAGAGAGAGGCACGGACGGAAGAGAAACACTGACAGGTTGCCTCCTGCACACGCCCTGACCGGTGATCCAACTCGCAACCCAGGCCTGTGCCCTGACCAGGCGTGGAATGCACAACCTGTCTGGTGTACAGGGCAAGGCACCAACCAACTGAGCCACCCGGCCAGGGCACCACAGTGATTTTGTAGTTGTTAAATTAAAAATGATACTTCAAAATATTGACTTCGGAATTCTCACCATGATGGAGGCATAGCTGGACACGCTGTGCCTCCTCTCACAACCAAGATTAAGGACAACAAAAATATAGAACCCCCCCCCCGGCCCCCCGCAAAAGAAAGAAAACCCAAACAGGACGGAGAGAAAATTGAATTGTGCAGGAGTCCGACAGCAACGATCCACCCAGACTGGTAAGAGGGGCGGAGTCGGATCGCAGTGGGATAAGACTGTGGTTGGTGGTCCCGGGGCGCAGTCACCCCAGGAGCACAGGTGGTGGTTGCCAAACTCGGGGAGGCCAAGTGGGGTGCACAAGGCGGCGGACCGCAGACCCACATTCACGCAGATAAACCAGGCGAAAATGGGCAGCGAGACAGACTGCGTGACACAGGGCCCCAGTGCCGGGAATAAAGCCTAAAAGCACCCACTGAAAATACTTGTGGGGGCTGAGGGGCCGGGAGGGAGTCCCAGCCTCACAGGAGAGTCCGTTGGGGAGACCCACGGGGTCCTGGACTGTGCGCAGGCCCACCCACCCGGGAATCAGCACCAGAGGGATCCAGTTTGCTTGGGGAAGCGGTGGAAGTGACTGAAATCTGACAGAGAGCAGAGCAAGCGCCATTGTTCCCTCTCGGACCCCTGCCCCCACATCCAGCATCACAACCCAGAGACTGGGCTGCCCCGCCCTGGTGAACACCTAAGGGTCCGCCCCTCACTATGTAACAGCTGCCACCAGACAAAAACAAAAAAAAAACAAAACCACAGATAGTTCAAAAGGGAGAATAGACCAGGGCCCTGGAGCTAATTCATCTGAGCAACCAGGAGGTGGTCAACCTGTCAGATGCAGAGCTCATAGCACTGGTAGCCAACCTATCAGAAGCACAGTTCAAAGCACTGGTGACTAGGAAGCTCACATTTTGGTCGCAAATTAGATGAACAAATGGAGGCTACACTAAGTGAAATGAAGGAAAATGCACAGGGAACCAATAGTGATGGGGGGAAAACTGGGACTCAAATCAACAGAGTGGACAAGAAGGAAGAAAGAAAAAACCAATCAGAAAAGAATGAAGAAACAAGAATTCAAAAAAATGAGGAGAGGCTTAGGAACCTCCAGGACATCTTTAAATGTCCCAACATCCAAATTATAGGGGTACCAGAAAGGGAACAGGAAGAGCAACCAGTGGAAAACTTATTTGAACAAATAATAAAGGAGAACTTCCCCAATCTGGCATAGGAAATAGACTTCCAGGAAGTCCAGGAAGCTCAGAGAGTCCCAAAGAAGTTGGACCCAAGGAGGAACACACCAAGGTTCATCATAATTACATTAGCCAAGATTCAAATGAAGGAGAGAATTCTAGAAGCAGCAAGGGATAAAGGCAGAGTCACCTACAAAGGAGTTCCCATCAGACTGTCAGCTGATTTCTCAAAAGAGACCTTCCAGGCAAGAAGGGGCTGGAAAGAAGTGTTCCAAGTCATGAAAATCAAGGACCTATATCCAAGATTACTCTATCCAGCAAAGCTGTCATTTAGAATGGAAGGGAAGATAAAGCGATTCTCAGATAAGGTCAAGTTCAAGGAGTTCATCATCACCAAGCCCTTATTATACGAAATGTTAAAGGGACCTATCTAAGAAAAAGAAGATAAAAAATAGGACAGTAAAAAGACAGCAAACTCACAGATATTAACAACCACACCTAAAACAAAAGCAAACTAAGCAAACAGCTAGACCAGGAGCAGAACCACAGAAATGGAGATCACATGGAGGGTTAGCAACAGGGGAGTGGGAGGAGGAGAGGGGGGAAAGGTACAGAGAATAAGCAGCATAGATGGTGGGTAGAAAATAGACAGGGGGAGGGCAAGAATAGTGTGGGAAATGTAGAAGCTAAAGAACTTATGACACATGGACATGAACTAAAGGGGGGAATGTGGGTGGGAGGGGGTGTGCAGGGTGGAGGGGAATGAAGGGGGGAAATGGAACAACTGTAATAGCATAATCAATAAAATGTAATTAAAAAACAAAATTTACTTCGACTATAACATAACAGAGAAATATTGATGATTTCTATGGATGATAAAGTCATATAAACTGTTATTAATATTGGTTTTGTTGCTTACATTCGTAATTACGAATTGCATTAAAAATTCTCATAATTTCACTTAGAGCATATGAACATAAACATGGAAATTTTTTTCTCACCCAGCATTAAGGAATCCTGAAATTCTATCTACAGAGCCTTAGGGAAGCACAGAACCCAGGTTACAAACGCCTGGTTAAGGAAAAAAAATCCGCGGTGGCCCGCCCGGCTCCGCTTGCGAACCAGAGCACCGTGGGGGCTGCAGGTGGAGGAGCGAGCACAGCGTCCGTGGGCTCACAGGCGGGCACTTCCAGACACTGGGAGGAAAAAAAATCCTGGTAAGTACGTGCTGAAGAAGAGAGGGTAGCATATGTGGTTTTTTAATGAGTCTGTCAGGAAAGGAGTAAGCTATAGAAAGGCAGTTTTAGGGTTGGTGGGGAAGCATTCAGTTTTTCTTTTTCTTTCTTTTTTTCCTTTTGGAACTTTAAACCAGGAGAACGGAGTCAATGCGGCAGGAGAGGAATGAGGCGTGCACATCTGCGTATGAATGAAGGAAGGAATGACAACAATGAAAAGGACAGTAATTCAGACAAGAAAAAGGAGGAGAGGAGCGAAGTGCTTGTGTCTAGCACCCTCAACGTTCTTCCCAGCCTCTAAAAGGCCCAGAGGGCTGGGGCTGACCGGGAGTGGGCAGTGACAGGGGAGGAGAAAGACACGGGCTCAAGGAGCGGGAGGCTTTTGTGGCCCCCCTGCCCCCTTTTCTAACCCACTTTCAATCTTCTTCCCCAGCTCTCAAGACACCTAGGGGCTCAACGCTGCCGCCCCAGATGCTTCTTCCAGTCTCTCTCCCACCAAAAGTCAACACTCCAGACAGAAGATCAGTCAGGGTATTGGAACACCTGTAAGCTTAAAGTAACTGTAAAACATCTAAGTACGAACATCCTTGAGGAGGGTGCAACGAATATTATAAGGAGAGCTTGTTGAACCAAATGACCTTTTAGTTAATAAAGGGATTGTTGAATCCCTTTATCTAAGAATAGGCCTATTTCAGGTCCCTGATCTCCCCGTGCCTGAGGCTGCCCCCCCACTCGTGTGTGTTAAAGTGTGCACATGCATGGTCACAAGCAGGCACACGGAGGACAGGATCAGCGCACCCCACTTCTCACCCTTAGGACAGGTTCTTAACCTGTTGGGAAGCAGAGGTTTGGCAATTAAACAAATTCATCAGTCTTCAGAACCAGCATTTCTAAAATAAGGAAAGGGTTTTTTTCCTCATAATTCTGATTATCATATTATATTATATTATATTTCTGATTATCTTTTTATATTATAATTGTGATTATCTTTTTTATAATTCTGATTATCTTTTAAAGAGAGAATACAAAAAGTTGAGTAAGAGGCTATCGTACATTAAAAAGAAAATTATTTCAGAATTTTGATCACATGTAAATCCATGTAGAACTGTTCTGCCTATTTTAGGTGTTTATCATCAAATAAGTACCCAATTAAATGAGAACAGGCTGACCAGAGGGGAAAGGGGAGGGAATTTCAGGGGGAAAGGGGAAGGGTTTGCAGGAACAAGTACAAAGGACACATGGACAAAAACTAGGGGGGGTGGAAATGGGAGGGAGGTGGGGAGGGCTGGGGCGGTGGGCTGGGATGGGGGTAAAAGACAGAAAACTGTACAAGAACAACAATTAAAATAAAATTTTTTAAAAAAAATAAATAAATAAACACTTTGTATAAAAAATAAAAAGAGGAGAAAATTTTTAAAAATGCACATAAAAGTTAAGTACTCATCTGCTATCAAAGTAGGAAAGAAACATTTACGATCTACCTGGTATTCTAGGAGTGCTCAGGCCCAGGACGCAGCACCGAAGAGCGCGTTCTGGCTTCTGGCTGGCACTCACCAGCGCCAAAGCGCTTGCTCGCTCCACCTGCCTCGTTCGCACTCAGGTGCTCTCTCAGCACGGGATGATCTGGAAGTTAAGCTGCGGCTGCCAACCTGGCACGAGCTTCCCAGCCACCAAGGCCAGCAGTAAAATCTCCTACTACTTCAACCAAACTCACAAAATTAATCTTGTTACATTTTTCTTATAGGCCAATTTCTGATATTTTTTTCAAAACCATACTTTAAACATATGCTAACTACACTCTGAATATAGTCTTTCTCTTAATACAGAAAGTCTTTCTAATTTGTGGATCAGAATTTGACTTTGAACTTGAGCTGCCTGCGGTTCCTTGCTGATGGGCTTATTCAAAAGGGAGGTTTTAACGACATTTAGACCAATCTGAGAATCTCTCCTTAATGGAACAGAAAGACCTGCAAGAACAACGAGAAAAGCTAACTTAAGAAAAAAATAAAAGGGCAATGATTTGAAGAATTTGTTTCTTCAGAAAAAAAAAGTATTTGGTTAATTTTTTTTACAAGAATTTCAATAATTGCCCCTACTCTCCATTTCTGAGAATATGGAGTTAATTCCTGTAATTCTGCTATTCCTTGGCTAGTTTATTCATCCCATCCATAACCAGGTCAGGAAAGAATAATTAATTTTTTCCCCAAGGCTTTAGAACCTTGGGGGTGAAAGAGTGAAGGAGTCAGAAGATGCCCTCTGAACTATAATTACATTGTTAAGGAGCTCAAGCACGGCTGTGGGGAAACCACAGATGCTCTGCCTCTTCCAACCCCATGGAGATCCGAGGGAACACGCGGAGGGCAGCACACCAGGGGAGGAGGTGAGAAGATCCAACAGCAGAGAAAACCCATTTACGGAACGCAAATACTTTTCAAGCAAACTGGGAAGTCAGCTTATTTTGAAAGTTGCACCATTCAACCCTGACAGAACCATGACAAAAAGCCCCAGCAATTCAAAGCATGAAATTTACTTTTCTTATCCGCAGGCCTTAAGTATGATGATGATGTTGAACTCCAGGGTATACAGTATTTAAACAGAAACGATAAAAACGACCCTTATCCCAAGCACTCAAATAATTCATTATGAGTTGTTGAACTTCAGAGTTGCGACACAGACAGACACTGGGCCAGCCTAACTTTTCAAGCCTTAGGAAAAAGCCCAAAGCAACAGACTGGAAATACTTTGACCATCAAACAAAAAATGAGAAGTTAGCAGAAGACGGCTAAAAATAAATTTAACCCCGACCCTCAAAACCCACTTCCTGTAAATTAAAACTCCCTTCCAAATAACGTTGTAGTTTAAAAAAAGATAAAGACTAAAATTTTAGCCATTTAGAATTAGATGACAATTAAAATTATAGCCTATAAAATGTGGCCAAGTTGATACTCAAAGAAAAAATACTGTAAATATATTTAATAAAAAATAAGAAATAAGGGAATTTAATATTTAAATTGGAAAGGTTAAAATGAGAAAACCAAACAAAATAAAGGTGGGCAAAGGAATAACAATTAAAACCACAAATAAATTAGACAGGAAAAAAAAAAGAACTGGTTAATAACATGGAGAGTTTGTTGTAAATGATGAATAAATGAGTAACCTCCTAAAAGTGTGACCAACAGGTTGGGGAACCCTGTTACAAATGTAATGTTCAATGACATAGAAGGCATTCTCTGCATAAACATTTATCCAATAATTCAAGAATCCATAATTAAAGCTAATTTAAGAGAAGGCTGCAAGTGTGAATAACCATGGAAGAAATAAGAACTCTGTTAAAGATATGTACCCTCGAATCCCAGTCAAGATGGCAGCACAGGTAAGTAAACACGGCTCGCCTCCCTGCACAACCACATCAAAATTACAACTAAACTATAGAACAACCATCACTCAGAACCATCCGAAATCGAGTTGAATGGAAATCTGACAACTACAGAATTAAAGAAACCACATCCATCCAGACTGGTTAGAGGGACAGAGACATGGAATGAGCTGGTCCCACACCCATGTGCGGTAGATAAAAATTCGGGAGGGGTATCTCAGGAATGAGGCATCCCAGCCCCACACCAGGTCCCCAGCCCAGGGTTCTAGGAAGATAAGTCCTGATAACTTCTGGCTGCAAAAACCAGTGGGGATTGAGTCAGTGGAAGAAACTTCGGGGGTCCCAAGCAGTTCCCCTTAAAGAGCCCACGCATGGACTTACCAAGGCTCACTCCTGAGCTCCAGCACTGGGGTAGCAGTCGAAGGCAGCAGTGGGATACGGGGAAAGACTGAAGTGTCAGGCATCAAGGCAAGAGCTGGGCGACAGCTTTCTCCCAGACAGAGAGGCGGGCAGAGGCCATTGTCCCTTTTCTGACCCCTCCCCCCCTGCACACACACAGCCACAGAGCCAGCAAGGGGGGGCCGTATCTGAGACTCCATCAACCTGACTACCACTGCTTGCCCTGCCCTGGAGGTCCTGAGACTCCATCCCACCCATCTTACAGGTCCTCCCAGCTGCTAAAAGTGACTTTTGCATGTGAGTGGCTGGTCTTGTCTCATGCTTCACAACTTCCTAAATCCCATCAAACAAGCAGAAGCCAGCCTCAGCAAGTCCCCAGACCCTGAAACTCTTGTTAAGTTGCCCCAGGCCTGGCACTGGCAGCAGCCAGCCTAGATTCACAGCTTGGCTTCGCCTGGGACTCTCCAAGCTCAGTGCAAGTAGCAGCCATCTCAGATTGCTTTATAGCTCAGGCAGGGTGGCTCCAGGCAAAACACAGGTGGGGGCTGACCTTGGTCTGCACCACCTGGGAAACCCCAGGGCCTGGGCACCTAGTGGACAGATGCAGACCACACTGGAGCACCACTGCTCTGCCCCCGCATAACTGACCCTCCACGGAGGGCAGAGATGGGGGTGGGTAGCTAAGTGGTCACAGCCAATCCTTGGAGCTGACTAACCTAGGTAACCCCTGCTCCCTGGCCCATTGATCAGCTAATAGCAACCAAGGCTCAACTACAAGAGGAGGGTGTACTCAGCCCACACAAAGGGCGCATCTCAGGTACCCAGCTTGGGTGATAGGGGAGGCTGTGCCACTGGCCCTACAGGACAACTACTACATTAGGCCATGCTACCAGGACACGGAATCAAAGCTGCTCTAGCTAATACACAGAAACAAACACAGGGAGGTTGCCAAAATGAGGAGACAAAAAAAAAAAAAAAATGGCCCAAATAAAAGAACAGATCAAAATTCCAGAAAAAGAACTAAACAATGGAGTTAAGTAATCTATCAGAGGCAGAGTTCAAAACACTGGTTATAAGGATGCTCAAGGAACTTGGTGAGGACCTCAGCAGTATAAAAAAGACCCAGTCAGAAATGAAGGATCCACTAATTGAAATAAAGAACAATTTACAGGGAAACAGCAGTAGAGTGGATGCAGCCAAGAATCAAATCAATGATTTGGAACTTAAGGAAGCAAAATACAACCAATCAGAACAACAGGGAGAAAAAGGAAACCAAAAAAATGAACATAGTGTAAGCAACCTTTGGGACTACTTCAAGCACTCCAACATTCATATCATAGTGGTCCCCGAAGAGAAAGAGCAAGAAATTGGAAATCTATTTGAAAAAATAATGAAAGAAAACTTCCCTAATTTGGTGAAGGGAATAGACATGCAAGTCCAGGAAGCACAGAGACCCAGACAAGATGGATACAAAGAGGCCCTCTCCAAGACACACCATAATTAAAACGCCAAAGGTTAAAGATAAAGAATCTTAAAAGCAGCAAGAGAAAAGCAGTCAGTTACCTACAGGGGTGTTCCCATAAGACTCAGTTGATTTCTCAAAAGAAACTTTGGAAGGAATTTGGCAAGAAATATTGGAAGTCATGAAAAGCAGGGACCTACAACCTGGATTACCCTACCCAGCAAAGCTGTCATTAGGAATGGAATGTCAGATGAAGAGTTTCCCAGACAAGAAAAAAACTGAAGGAGTTCATCATCACCAAACCATTATTACATGAAATGCGAAAGGGGTGTACTCAAGGAAAAGAAGATCTAAACTATGAACAATAAAATGGCAACAAATAACATATCTGTCAACAATGGAATCTAAACAACAAACTAAGCAAGCGAGAAGAAGAGAGACAGAATCATGGATATGAACTGCATTTTGATGGTTGCCAGATGGGAGAGGGGTATGGGGGATGGGATGAAGCAGTGAAGGGATTAAGAAGTACAAATAGGTAGGTACAGAATAGCCATGGGGATGTAAAACACAATATAGGAAATGGAGCAGCCAAAGAACTTATATGCATGACCCATGGACATGAACAACATTGTGGGGGTCGCCTAAGGGAAGGGAGTGCTGGGTGGAGGGGAGCAAAGGGGGAAAAATGGGGACAACTGTAATAGCACAATCAATAAAATATAATTTTGAAAATGACATATACCCTACTATATTCCTGACAAATGATGCCAGACCTGTAGGTTTCATAGCTATGGTCTAGAAAAACCGAAAAGCATCCAGCAACTCCTATGTTACTTAGATTATTCTAGGGCACTGAAGAAATGGAAAGCGTTCAAACTGGTTTATGAGGCTGGCACAATTCTGTTGGCAAAACACAACAAAGCTGGAGAAAAAAACTAACCAAATATATGGCTAGGTTGACTTATACTATATACAAAACTTCTAAATTTAAGAAAGGTAATCCATGTAGTAAATCAAATTATAATGATACATACTAAGCAGGCAGATTTTATTCTACAATCCGTATTTGTAATATTGAGCAACCTTGTTATTCAATTCATTACATGTATTCACTAAAGACTCTTGGGCTGGATTGGGTGGGGAAGATGAAAGAGAAACACGAGGAATCAAGAACTGCTGGATTTCTAGTTTGAGCAGCTGAGAAGCAGCTTTGGAAAGGAATGGATCTGGAAAGGTGAAAATTCTGTTTTAGATTAATTTTCGTTTCAAATGGCTATCCAAGTAGAACTGCCCACAAGACAGCTATATAAAGTGAGAAGGGGTTGGAGACAGACATGTGGTAGTCATCAGCATGTAGATGGCATTTAAAAATACAGTATTGGGTGGATCGAAAACTGTAGGGGAAAAAAGACTCCAGAACCAAAATTTTAGTCACATGAAGATAGACACTACCTATGTTTGTGTATACTCTATTTTCATGTAGTTTATGTTGCTACACTTCATCATTTAAAAAAAAACATTCTAACTTAGGACATCCGTACAAAAACTGCTAAAAAAAAAACCCCTCATATCAAAAAAGGCAGTCAAAAGGTGGTCTTCCCGCAAGCCTCTGAAAATTTCAATTTCAGCAGCACTGTCATTGTGGGGAGTTTTAAATTATTTGAATCTTTTTTTTTGAGGGAGGCAGTAGTTTTCAAATCGTGTTTTGAAAAATGCCTAAGAGGTTGAGTAAAGATGGCATTGGGACCTTGATTTTAAGACTTCATGTGAATAATGAGTCTTATTCCAGAGGGCAAAACTGTTTCATTTACCTTTGATAATATTTTATAAATGATGCAACAGTGGACAATAGTGAAAATAAGAGTAGTTTGTATCACTGAGACAAGAATGTAATCATTAAATGAGCTGGAAGCAGTAAATTTTAAGCTTTATTGCATTTAAATTGACTGTATGTTCAATTGAGTCAAGTGATGAAAAAAACATTTTTAAAGGTGCATCTAAAAGATTCTTATGGATTTAATAATTTAATGGAATCCTCCCTTAATATGCACATCTATTTTAAAGTTTCTTATATTTAACTTTTATATTTTCAGAAGTATGTGTATAAAAGCAGGGGACACCTGTGTTAGAAAACAAAAGCCATCGGAATTTAAAAAAAATACCAGGGAGGAAGTCCCATTAAAATAAGAAATAAGCCCAAATGCCTACTAGTAATACTGTTCTTTGATTTCAACAAATGCAATAAGACAAGAAAAAAAGAATTACAATATTTAAAAATACTGGTGTTACTGGTTCACTATTATATATCCTAAAAATGAAGAGACTAAACTAGAACTGTGTTGGACTAAGACCTTCAATTTAATTAACTGTGTGTGAAAGAGTTCAGTAAGGGAGCTAGATGGGCATTTAAAAATGAGTAACTTTCCATTATATCAGCCCCTACCAGGTAAAAATATAGGTATACCAAGTATAAAATACAATGAGGGAAAATCTCATTCTTGATAAATCTCATTCTAACATCTCTAAAGGTCTTACGTGTCTCAATCACACACAATCACTTAATCTCCATAATCACAGTATCACATAATATTACATAATACTACCATGGTAGCAGATCCTATTAGCCCAATTTTAAACACAAAGAAACTAAAGTTGTAGGGAAATTAAGAAATTTGCCCAAGGTCACCTTGCCAGTAAGTGTCAGAGCAGAACTCAAACTAAGTCGTTCTGCTTCTACAGAACAGGTTTCTTAGCACCGTTACGCTCATTCTTATCTACGAAAATCGCAAAGACAGGTTGTGAGGAGGGCACAGAATGGTACTGCTGATAAGAATACACACGGGTGCAACTTTTCCAGATGGCAATCTGCGTGGTCTTAATAGAAATTTGTTAAAAAAATATATTCATCCGTGTGCACTAAGGTCCGTATACATGAACACTGCGCTGTTGTTTAAAACTAAAAGCCTCGTCACACTCTAAATACTCAACAATACGAACTTCATTATACCGCAGTACTTACATATGTTGGAAAGCCATTTGGCCAATAACACTAATCTTTTAAAAGTATATTTAATGACATGGGGAAACATGATGTATTGAATGAACCCACCTAAGCATTTGACTTTTTTAAAGGGTGTGTTTATATTAAGATTTTTTTTTTTAAATGAAAACGCTGATACCAAAACTTCATGTTATATCTCTAGGTGAGAACCGTAGATAACTTTCACTATCATTTTCTACTTTGGCTGTATTTGAAAAATGTGATAAAATGCATACATTGAAATATTAAGCTCAAAATTTAATTTTAAAAGATAAAATGGAGTCAAAATAACAGAAATGCAGTTTAGAAAACATTTCCCCTATTTAAAACTATTTTCCTATGTATGATATTGCTAATTTCAACACAGTTTACTCCATGATTTCTATGTTACTTAAGGTGCTTTTCTATCTTAGCAAAAACAGAAACAATACCTGCTTTATCAAAATAGCTTACTGTACATTTAAAGCTTTTTAGAGCCATACTAACCTTTTTTTTAAAAAATCTTCATCCAAGGATTATTGATTCCAAAGAGAGAGAGAGAGAGACAGGGAGTAGGATGCTGACTGATTAATGACATCAATGTGAGAGAAACATCAACTGGTTGCCTCCCATACACGCCCCGACCAGGGATTGAACCCATGACCTTTCGGTTCACAGGACATCGCCCTGACCCACTGAGCCACACTAGCCAGGGCTGTATTAATCATTTAAAATTACAGCAAAACTCCAAAAAAAGGACTAATACATTATCAATCAGCTAAGTGGGACTGAGTGGGGCAAGGAAAGAAAGCAATTAGGAGGCAGCTTCAATTATTTGGGAAAACCTGCTCACTGTAGTGTACAAAAAAAAAATAGGATTTGAAACAGACCAAGTCACAGAATAAGGATAAAATTAAGCACACATAATTTTGAATAGGAAATGAGTACAGATGACTAATAATTAAGAACAAAAACTAACTTTAGCCCGACCCTAAAAGATATGAGGTAATATATTTGAAGGCCCTTCAAAAAATATAATATAAACTTCAAGACACATCATAATTAAAATGGCAAAATTCCAAGACAAAGAGAGAATCTTAAAGGCAGCAAGGGAGAAAAAGGAAGTAACATACAAGGGGGCCCTGATAAGGTTAGCAACTGACTTCTCAATGGAAACACTCCAAGCTAGAAGAGAATGGCAAGAAATATTACAAGTAATGAGAACCAAAGGCCTGCAACCAAGACTACTTTACCCAGCAAGGCTTTCAATCAAGATAGAAGGCCAAATAAGGAGCATCACAGACAAAAGAAGTCTAAAAGTATACACCTCTATCAAACCAGCTCTGCAAGAGATACTAAAGGGACTGCTTTAAGGAAAGGGAGGAAGGAAGGAAGGGAGGGAGGGAGGGAGGGAGGGAAGAACACAGGCACGAAAATGGCAATGAATAAGTACCTATCAATAATAACCTTAAATGTAAATGGATTAAATGCTCCAATCAAAAGGCACAGAATAGCTGAATGGATAAGAAAGCATGACCCACACATATGCTGCCTACAACTGACCAACCTCAGGACAAAAGACCTACACAGACTCAAAGTGAAGGTCTGGAAACAAATTTTCCAAGCAAATGGACAGGACAAAAAAGCTGGGTTAGCAATACTCATATCAGACAAAATCGACTTCAAAAGAAGGGCCATAAAGAGGGACCCAGAAGGTCACTTCATAATACTCAAGGGAAGAATCCACCAAGAAGACATAAACATTGTAAATATATATGCACCCAACATAGGAGCACCTAAATACACCAAGAAAATCTTTGAGGATTTCAAGAAAGATACTGACAGCAACACAATTATTGTAGGGATTTTAACACCCCACTGTCAAAAATGGACAGATCTTCCAAACAAAAAATCAACAAAGATGTTGTGACATTGAACAACATTCTAGATGAAATGGACTTAACTCATATATATAGCGACCTTCATCCCAAAGAAACTAAATACACATTCTATTCAAATGCACATGGAACATTTTCAAACATACACCACATGATAGGACAAAAAACTAGCCTCAACAAATTCAAGAAAATTGAAATCATACAAAGCATTTTCTCTGACCACAAGGGACTGAAACTAGAAACCAACCCCAAGGGGAAAAACCCAAAATCCTCAAAATCATGGAGATTGAATAGCATGCTATTAAACAATGAGTGAGTCAAAAATGAAATTAGGGAGGAAATCAAAAAGTCTCTGGAAACAAAGGAAAATGAACTCACAAGGATCCAAAACTTATGGGACACAGCAAAGGCAGTCCTCAGAGGGAAGTTCATAGTGATACAGGCCTACCTAAAAACGACAGAAACATTTCAAACAAACAGCTTAACCCTAGACCTACAAGAACTCAAGGAACAACAACAAAGACAGCCCAGAGCAAGTAGAAGGAAGGAAAGAACCAAGATCAGAGCAGAATTAAATGACATAGAGACTAAAAGCACAATTCTAAGGATCAATGAATCCAGGAGCTGGTTCTTTGAAAAGATACACAAAATTGACAAGCCATTAAGCAGGCTCATCAAGAAAAAAAGAGAGAAGACCCAAATGAACACAATCAGAAATGAAAGACGAGACATTACAACTGACACCACAGAAATACAAAGGATTGTAAGAAATTACTATGAAGAACTGTATGCCAAGAAATTTGAAAACCTAGGTGAAATGGACAAGTTTCTAGAAAAATATAATCTCCCAAAACTCAATGAAGAAGAAGCAGAAAACCTGAACAGACCAATAACAGCAGATGAAATTGAAGCAGTAATCAAAAAACTCCTGACACAAAAAAGCCCTGGGCCGGATGGTTTCACAGGAGAACTCTACAAAGCATTTAAGGAAGAGCTAACCCCTATCCTTCACAAACTTTTCGAAAAAATCCAAAATGATGGAAGACTCCCAAACTCTTTTTATGAAGCCAGCATCATTCTAATCCCCAAACCAGATAAAGCATAACAAAGAAAGAAAACTTCAGGCCCATATCTCTGATGAACATAGCTTGTAAAATTCTCAACAAAATATTGGCAAACTGCATCCAACAATACGTTAAAAAGATCATACACCATGACCAAGTGGGATTCATCCCAGGGATGCAAGGATGGTTCAACATTCACAAATCAGTAAATGTACTACATCACGTAAACAAAAGCAAAGACAAAAATCACATGATCATATCAATAGACATGGAAAAAGCATTTGATAAGGTACAGCACCCATTTATGATAAAAACACTGAGCAAAGTGGGAATAGAGGGAGCATTCCTCAACATAATAAAGGCCATATATGAGAGACCTACAGCTAACATTATACTCAATGGGCAAAAGTTAAAATCCTTTCCACTAAGATCAGGAACAAGACAAGGTTGTCCACTTTCACCACTTCTATTCAATATAGTATTGGAAGTATTAGCCACAGCGATTAGACAAGAAAAGGAAATAAAAGGCATCCAAATTGGAAAGGAGGAAACAAAACTATCATTGTTTGCAGATGACATGATAGTGTACCCAGAAAATCCTATAGACTCGGCCAAAAAGCTGCTCGACCTAATAAATGAATTTGGCCAAACAGCCGGATACAAAGTCAATATCCAGAAATCAAAGGCATTTTTGTACACCAACAATGAAACAGCAGAAATAGAAGTAAAGAAAAAAATCCCATTTGATACAGCAAAAAGAAAAATAAAATACCTAGGAATAAACCTAACCAAGGAGGTAAAAGACTTGTATGCAGAAAACTACACAACACCGAAGAAAGAAATCAAGGAAGACACAAAAAAATGGAAACATATACCGTGTTTGTGGATTGGAAGAATTAACATCATCAAAATGTCCATACTACCCAAAGCAATTTACAGATTCAATGTAATACCTATCAAATTACCAATGGCATATTTCACAGACATAGAACAAACACTTCAAAAATTTATATGGAACCATAAACGACCTCAATTAGCTGCAGCAATTTTGAGAAAGAAGAGCAAAGTAGGAGGGATCACAATACTCAACACCAAACTGTATTACAAGGCCACTGTAATCAAAACAGCCTGGTACTGGCACAAAAACAGGCACATGGACCAGTGGAACAGAACAGAGAGCCCAGAAATAAACCCAAGTCTTTATGGTCAATTAATATTTGACAAAGGGGGCAGCAACATAAAATGGAGTAAAAGTAGTCTCTTCAACAAGTGACGGTGGGAGAACTGGACAGCTATGTGCAAAAAAATGAAACATGAGCACCAACTTACACCATACACAAAAAATAAACTCAAGGTGGATAAAAGATTGAAATATAAGCCATGATACCATTAAAGTCCTAGAGGAGAACATAGGCAGGAAAATTTCAGGTATTTCACACAGCAACATTTTTACTGATATGTCCGCTAGAGCAAGGGACATAAAGGAAAGAATAAACAAATGGGATCTCATCAAAATAAAAAGCTTCTGCATGGCTAAAGAAAACAGTGTGAAAATAAAAAGAGAACCAACTGTATGGGAAAACATATTTACCACTGATACCACAGACAAGGGTTTAATCTCCAAAATATAGAAAGAACTAACATGACTCCACTCTAAGACAAGCAACCCAATTAAAAAATGGGCAAAGGACTTGAACAGACACTTCTCCAAGGTGGACATACAGAGGATCCAGAGACACAGGAAAAGATGCTCAGTATCGCTAGCTATCAGAGAGATGCAAATTAAAACCAGAACGAGATACCACTTCACACCGGTCAGAATGGCCATCATAAACAAAGCAACAAACAACAAGTGTTGGAGAGGTTGTGGAGAAAAGGGGACCCTAGTGCACTGTTGGTGGGATTGCAGACTGATACAACCACTATGGAAAACAGTATGGAATTTTCTAAGAAAACTAAAAATGGATCTGCCTTTTGACCTAGCAATTCCACTGCTAGGATTATATCCTAGGAACCCTGAAACACCAATCCAAAAGAACCTATGCACCCCAATGTTCATAGCAGCACAATTTACAATCGCCAAGTGTTGGAAGCAACCTAAGTGCCCATCAGTGAAGAAGTGGATCAAAAAACTCTGGTACATTTACACAATGGAATTCTATGCAGCAGAAAGAAAGGACCTCCTACCCTTTGCAACAGCATGGATGGAACTGGAGAGCATTATGCTAAGTGAACTAAGCCAGGAAGTGAAAGACAAATACCAGATGATCTCACCTTTAACAGAAACCTAATGAAAAAAACAACCAAACATGCAAAATATAACCAAAGACACTGAAATTGAGAACAGGCTGACAGTCACCAGAGGGGAGAGAGGAGGGAATTTCAGGGGAAAAGGGGAAGGGTTTAGAGCAACAAGTATAAAGGACACATGGACAAAAACTAGGGTGGGGTGGAAATGGGAGGGAGCTGGGGAGGGCTGGGGCAGTGGGCTGGGATGGGAGTAAAAGACAGAAAACTGTACCTGAACAATTAAAATAAATTTTAAAAAAATGTAGTATAGTAGGTATACATATCATTTATGTATAATTTTATGTTTATACATGCATAGTACTATCTGAGGGAAAATCAATAAAACGCAAGTTAATATCTTTAAAGAAATCTAATATAAACTGACAGTAAAAGCAGTAACAGTGAATTTAGGATTTTATAGAAATTTCAGATCTGGTAATCCCAGTTAGTTATTCAGAACACAATTAAGGGCCAGTGAGTAAGTGGACAGAACAAATAAAATCTCTGCGCAATCAAATGAATGGAGATTGTTAAACCATTTTATAATAATATTAGGTCCCTTCTAAGTGTCAGAAACGTTTGCATTTATCACCCTGAATCACTAAAACAACTCTCTGAAAGTGGTGAGTGTTTGGCGGGTGAGACATCAAAGAGAAACTTGGCCTTGCCTAGAATCACAGGCAGGGCAGATTTGACTGATGTCAGAGGTCCTACCTGCTCTCTCCACACAGTAGGCCTTCAGTTTTGCCAGCGAGACTATCTGAGCATCCCAGAAGCCTTTAATCACTGCCCAAATACTTTTACTTTAGACATAACACTAGCAGTTGTTATCCAGTTTCATAGCCCGCAGCAGGTACCTGCTGTATATCAGGAGAGATTGACAATGTCAGCAAGGAACAGCTAACATGAAGGAGAGAACACCGAGAAAATCATTGATGTAAATCAATATAAAGCATGGAGTCCTGCTGCCCCCATCACCTTAAGAAAACAAGTATAACAAACATCGCTATTTAGTTCAGGATAAATCAGAAATCTCAATAACCTTGGTAACGTTAACGTCTGCAGGCATGAGCTGCATCACCTGGAAGACAGGCAAAACAACAGTGTAAACCGTACAGAATCGTTATAAAGCTAAGTTAGGTAACGTAAGTGCTACATGCTATGCCTGGCATGGAGTTAGCGCCCAATAAATGGCAGCTAGTATTATTATTATATTTCATAATAAGTGACAGTATAGGCTACATACATATCATTTGAAAGTAGAAAAATATAATGCATTGGTACACATTCTTCCATTTAAAATAGGTGAAACAAGTGTTTTGCTCTTGAAAGCCTTTAAAAACTAACTTTTTAGAAAATTCACTTCTATAATATCCTTCCCCTCTTTAGTGGGGTGGTTAAGGTTAATTATATTCTTACAAGGCAAATATGTATAGCCCCTCAAGAAATCACATCATGCATTCTAAGTTAATTTAAAAACATTTAGGTAGCAAGACTTGTGTTATTTGCTCTGCATTATTGTGTCCATCTCTTAACCATGTACTGGCTTTTGTTGATCCTACCCACATCAGCAGATTATTAATATTTAAAGTACTATATGGCCTTTAACAATAAGAACGCATTCATGAAGTTTTTCTACGATGCGCAAATGTTCTAGAAGACAGGAACCACAGAGTCCTTACCCTCAGGGAGCCTAAAGACTATGAACAAGATAAAAAAAAAAATTCCTAGGCACACCATAAGTCACTGTTATCAACATTTTGTATTATCAGTTAATTTTTATGGTCTAGGTGATATTTTCTCTGTTTTCTAGATGAACAACAGAGACAGAGAAAGCAGAAAAAATAAATAAAGAACAAAGAGTTAACTATCACTAAATATGCAAATGTTATAGAAAATATACAGTATTTGAAAAACACAGGGTGTAAGCAAATAATTTTGCATAAAACTGGTGGATTAGGAAGTGCTTATATGTTTTACTTTAAAACCCAAATAAAGATTCTATGAAGTATAACTATAGGAATAAAACATTGATAGGAAAATATTTATCAAAATATTGTATTTATGGAAGTTATTCCTGGATAATGAGATTCCAGGTGGCTTTAATTTTCTTTTTACTTTTTTTTAATCAACTTGCACTACTTTCATAACTAAAATATAAGTAGGAAAAAGATTTAAATTAGATATTAATGCTCATCTAACAAACTGTCAAAAAATTTGAAAGTTAATTCTTAGCGCATTCAACCACAGTACGGAATCTCCACTCTCACTCTTTGCTAATGGGTGTATGGATTATCAGTACAACTCTTCTGGAAAGCTTTTTGGCCATCACAAACCTTAAAGTACACTTGTATCTTGGATGATTACCTCTTAGAATCCACGCTGAGAAACATATACAGAAAAAAAATATTTTACTGGAATGTTCAACTTAAGCATGATGATATTAAAATTTGGGCCTGCCCCCAAACCCCAAAAGTTTAACTGCATAGGAGAATGATTAAATAAATGACATGTTTTTAAGAAGATAAGATTTGAAATATTTTTAACGGCGTAAGAAAGTCCTTAGTGTGTGTTGAAAGGGAAGGTGTACCACAAAGCTCTATAAAAAGTCTAATTCCAATTGTACAAGAAAAAGGTACGTATTTTAAGAACCAGACTCCCAAGAACGATAACTCCATGATACTATTTAATCCTCACAATAAGAGACACATTTATTAACATGTGTCAGGTTCCAGAGACCTTCACGTTGGGTTAACATAGGGACTCAGCCTTGGAACTCTCGCTCTGCCAATATTGTGAGACTCATCAAGTTATTTAACCACACTGAGGTTTGGTTTCCTCATCAGAAAAGAAAAAAGAGCCATGAAATACTTCTTCATAGGAGGGTAGCAAGTATTAAGTGCATCCATACAGGTGGTGGAACACTTATTAAACTCCAACGGAGTAAACCAGTGGAGATCGAAGCTGAGGCCTGAATTTTTTAACGAGGCTGAGCCAAATAACAGGTAAGGGGTGGGGACACTAGGGAAGAATGTTCAAGACAAGCAGGGAGACCTTGAGATTTTCTACGTATTTCTTATACTCACTTAGCGATAATTATCTTAAAGATGGAATGCTTTGAATGTTCAGAATGTGCTTGTGGGTTTTGCTTTAGGCTAGTTCACGATGCGTGAGAACTACTGTCAGTGTTGTGTGGCACATGATCGTAAATGCTATGCTTTATCGGTGGTTACTCCCTATTTTCACTTTAGAAAAATAAAACGATCCTGTCAAATAGAAAAATTAAGGAGAGAAAAATTATACTGAATGACCAAGACACTGGACGTACTGTGGGATGAAATATTTTTTCAAAAAACACATCACATTCTCAATTGTTGATAATTTTGCTGAACTGTTAATAGTGAAACAGCAGCAACGATTATAACATGTTTTTGATGAATCACAACATTATAACTTTGTAAAGACATGAGATTTTTTTTTATATGTAGGTCCATGAGGCATATTAATCCCTCAAACACATGAAGAGTTTTTAGAACATTTGGTGTAGTTGAGATTCAACAATAGGATTCAATATTTCAGGTGTAAATTTGGAATCCTGATTTAATAACTTTCTGTTGTTCACTGACCTTGTTACTTAATACTCTGAATTAAAACCTACCACTGAATGCTCTGGACACCCTAGACTACCCACTCCCTGATCTCCCGCCAGGACCCTTGACTCACACTACCTATTTGGAAGTGACTCCCACCCAACCCTACCTACAAGCATTTTATTGTGCCCCACCTTATTGCACTTCACAGATGGTGAAAAACCCTCCACGAGCAAAAAGATCACCACTCACTGTATTGCAGTGGTTTGAAAGGAACCTGCAATATCTCCAAGGTCTGCCAGTAACTGAATACTAACCACCTTTGAGGCCTGGAATGCCACCCTCCCCTTCACTTCTTCCCTCCTGTCAATGATCACATTTGATCCAGCATTATTTCTATGGGTTCATAATCTCTCTCTCTCTCTCTCTTTTTTTTTTTACAGGTCAGGGGCCTTACATAGCACTTAGACTGATACTAAATAATTATCTGCAGAGGAAATAGTAGTTTTCCAGTAACTGAGATTAGTTTACAATCCTAAATTCTAACACCACAAGAACAAAACACATTCTACTGCACAACTTGTTTCTTTAAAACTGCAGTAAAATTAGAATGAAAGTAGAATTCTTCTGGATTTAGGTACAAGGACAGTGGAACACGCTAAGGGTACAAGATGGTGTAAAATGGCATAAAAAGCTTTAAAATGAGAGCAACACTTTTGCAGCTGTTACAAAAATTAAAATTAATGTAGAAACCATTGCTGTCTGCTAAAATGAAGAGAAGGTAACCCAATAGTGGAATGAGAAAAGTATTCAGAAAATACAATTTCAATTAACCACTTGGGGTCCATTGTGACAAATAATTCGTGAAAACATAGCTCCAGAGAAGTCATTAACATAAAGTACATTTTTATTAGTTTTGTAATTAAAACAAAAATGTAGCAAAAGGAAGTGACTAATAAAAACTGTCATCAGTATTCAGACATTCCAAGTTTCTGTTTCTGATCCTTTAATATTTCCCATTACAATAAAATAGTTTCATTAGACTTCCATTATTAATTGCCAGCTAAAAAATACTGGCTTTTTTTGTCATTATTTTGTTTAAAAGTTCATTTTACTTTGCTTATAGTGTTTAAGTACTTTTTTGTAATGACCAGATGCTACAGGCAGAATTTTAACTTACTTTGAAAAGTAAAACCCATTCTTAAATTAAGTAAAAGTACCCAACTAAACACTTTGAATTATAGATATACAGTCAGTTATAGACTATTCTAATATTTTTAGGGTACCTTCAAGTAGACAGATTCAGGTAACTTAAAATAAGCACGCCAAATTGGAAGAAAAGAGGTGAAGAGAGAGAGACAAGTCTGAAATAGGCATCTTCCTCTGGTTATCAAAATAATTTCCCAAATACTTGGTTCCATTATCATTTTTTAATCTTCACCTGAGGATATGTTTATTGACTTTACAGAGGAAGAGAAAGAGAGGGGGTGGGGAGGGGGGGGGGAGAGAGAGAGAGAGAGAGAGAGAGAGAAAGAGAAACACAGACAGGCTGCAGCTCCTACCCACCCTGACCAGGAATCGAACCCAAAACCTTCTGTTGCAGGGGAAGAGGCTCCAACCAACTGAACCAACCATCCAGAGCTGATTCCACTATTTTTGATTACATTTACACATCAGATAACACCATTTTTAAGAAACTGCTACCAAAATCAATTGTATATGTAAGTGATCAAGTAAATGGAAGTTATACCCATTGAACCCTAAATACATTAAGAGTTTAAAAATATAAACATTCCTGCAAAGAGCATGTATGCACGACCCATGGTCACGGACAAATGGTGCGGGGACTGCCCGAGGCAGTGGGGGGGCTGGGTGAGGGGGGCAAAGGGGAAAAAATTGGCACAGCTGTAATAGCATAAACAATAAACATAACTTAAATTAAAAAATAAAAATAACTGTATTTGTGACTTGTGGTTCTTGGGAAGTATGAAAAATATGTTTGAGGCATATCCACTGTTTTCTTTTTATAATATGAATTAGAAAGATATGATGAAATAAGAAATGAGTAACTTTCCCAAATTTCTAAATATACGTAGCCCGATTTTTTGCATCTATTCTAAGGCGGTCAAAAACAAACAAACAAACAAACAAGATCTGAATCAACAAGGGCCTCAGAGGCCTGGGGATAGTCCAATAATCTTACAACCAATAGAAAAACTTGCACTAAATCTGAATTAGCATTTCACCTCTTTATCACAAAGCACAGAGCATGAACCAGGGCTGTCATCGGTTACCTAAGAGGCAAGAAACCCAGTTAGAGTAATCTGCACTTGGAAGGTAAAGCTGTTTCTTAAGGGATTTAAAAGGGGTGAAGGATGAGGCAGTCTAGGGAAGACAAGCGGGATTCATGTCTTGAAGTTATATTTGTCATACGCCTTTGTACGGAGTGAAAAATGTAAACCAGCCCAGCTAACGTGAACACTGGGTGAACCTGGAAATTCGGCCGGCACCGAGGCGTGAGGGGTCCTGGAGGGACGGGGTCGGGTGAGGAGTTTTCTTTAGGGCCGGCCTGCGGGCGGCGGCGGTTTGGATGCAGGGACGGAGGAATAATGAAGGCTAATGGCTGGGGCTGGAGCTGTGGGATGCTGCCCCGGCAGCCGAGCGCGCGAGGGTCTGAGCCGTAGGAGCAGGGCTGCGGGTCCGTTCCCCTGCGGGGCGCCCGAGCTCGCCTCCATTTTCCGCGGCGACCGCTGCGCCCCGGGGCGGGCGGGAGCGGACCGGTGCCCTAGGCCGAGCGGCCGAGGAGACCGGCCTCACTTCTCCGGCGATCCCGGCGGGGCCGCTGCGCAGGCGGGGCGGACGCGCTCGGCTTCCCCCTCGGCCCCACCCGAGCCCCGGGGGTCGCGGGAGTTCAGTGACTCAATCCCCGGGCGTCCGACCCGCCCGGGCCTGGCGATCGCCGGCCCCGGACTCCCCGCCCAGCGCTCCGGCGCGGCCTCCCCGCCGAGGCCCTCCCCTCTCCCGGCTCCCCCGAGACCCGCACTCGCCGCAGCGGGCCCTCCCCACCCCCCTTCCCGAGGGACTAACCTGCGGGACCGCTACCAGGCGTGGCCGGCCGCGCGAGGAAGCGGTGAGCGGGCGGCGGCGGCGCCCGCAGCGACTGCGGCCACCTCGATCCCCGCCCCCCCCCCCCGCCCCGGCCCGGGGCCCCCGCGCCCCCTCCTCGGGGTTGCACAACTCGCTCCCCACACACGCGCGCGCGCACGGGCTCAATCGGGTTGCTCAACCTACTTGCAGCCTCTTCGCAGCAGCCATCACATGCCCTGGACGCCGGGGCAGCCCCGGGGCCCTCCAGCGGCCCGCCGTCTCTCGGCTCAGCCCAGGGCCGCCGCCGCGGCCGCCGCTAGGGCGCGGGGAGAGCCGGAGGCCCCCCCATGCCGCCCGCCTGGCCACTCGCCGGGGCCCGGGCTCAGGCCGCCGCCCGCGCCGCTGCCCCGCGGGCGAGAGCGAACGCGACTGTCCCGCCGGCCTGCTCGCTCCTCCGCCTCCGCCCGCCGCTGCAGCCGCGGCCGCCGCGCCGTGGCCGCCTCCCCTTCCCTCCTTCCCTTCTCCTTCGCCTCCTCCGAAGCCGACGTCGGCAAACCAGCACCTGCTGCTGGAGATCACCGAGAACTGAAACAGGAAACCCCGAGCGGAGGGGAAAACCCGGGAGGCGTGGAGCGCGGTGCGGGGAGCTGCTGGAACCTGCCGGGCTCCGCTCGGCCGCCGGGGCTGCCCGAGGTTCCAGCGCCTCCTCTCTTCGCGCCCATTCCCCACCCCGGCCCAGCCCCGGGGTCCCCACCTCCCCTCCCCGCCCCCCAGCGCCTGTCCGCTCCGCGGCGTCTTCTTCACCAGCGGTAACACGGATCATCCCTGGGCAGTCAAGGAAACAGAGAGTCTGCCTTCTTAGGGCAAGTTTCCCGTGGTGGTTTCTTAAAATCAATACACCGTAACGAGGAAAAACCACAGCCGGCATCATCAAGACCAGTCAAGGAACTTAAGAGAAGCTGTTGGGATTTCTTCGAGGGGAAGGACTTCTTTCAGCAAGGAAACGGGCCATGTTGGAAATGGCAACACAGCAGAACAGAGGTTAAAACCAGGGCAAATCTTGATCTCCTTCGGGAGGCTGGGAGGGGACGCCTTTTGCACTGAGGTGGGCTCCTGAGTTGTGTGCAAAGCACTGGCAGCAGGGGGCACCTCTGTGAATTACACAACACCCAGACGATCTAGGTCAGCAATTCAGCAGTGTTCAAATGATCTTATTCACCGGCTTGTGGACTTGTCACCGGATGCTTCACTCCTGGCCTTGGGCAGCATGCATCAGCTTTTAGAGTGAGAAGGAAGGGGAATTATGTGGATTGTGCCACGGACCAGGGAGCCCGATTTAACTGCATTATCTCATTTGAGGCTCACCACAGCCACGTGAGCTAGGTTATAATCCCCTTTGGCAGTCAGAAAATTGGGATTAGAAAAATTTCCGAACGTTACACAGCTTCAGATGTTTGCATCCTGAGGGCGTTCCCCTGGAACAGAGTTCATGCCTTGGAGAACACTGTTTCACCTTCAATAAAATTTCTTCCCTCTCTGAACAGTTTTCAATAGAGTATATATGGTTTATGCCCGGATTTGTGGAATATGCTTGGTCTGTTTCATGGTAGTGATACCCATGATACTTACTGTGGCTCAAACTTGGTATTTTCCGGTCTAGTGTGCTTTTTCTCCCTGTCTTTATGACTTAGTTGAGCAGCACCGATGTCCTCATCTCTTTGGCCAGCACCTGTTGCTCTCTGGGGTCCCAGCTGAGAGCATTCTACTGGCTGGTACTATTGGCATTCTCACTGCTTGGGAGATGGCAGGGGAGCATCTCACTGAGTCTGCTTTCCACTTCAGTAGGCCAGTCTTGGGGTGTAATAATCCGGACACTTGGCTCGTAGACTTCCTTCCTTCTGAGCATAAGAAAGCCCCCTGGTCCAAATTTTTGGTACCATCTTTAAGACCCTTTGGAAGTCTGGCAACCTGCTCTCTGCAGCCAGGTCTGTTTTGATTGGCAGGAAGGGAAGCATGCTTTGGGAAAGCGTCTCTGGTTTACTGAACCTCAAAACTCTCAAAAGTCTCTTGAGCACTCTTAGGAAGGGGTGGGGAATCAGAAAGAGCCTGGCTGGCTCGCTGATAACCATAAGTGATGGCATCTCTGGCCATGATTTTTGCAAAGCCAGAAAATGCCCCTACTCCCCGGTATACTGCCCGTGCAGTCTGCCTTATCCCCCTCAATCAACAACTAAATTCCATTGACTAAACATAGTTAGAGCGCAAGGCACTGTATGAGGTCCTTCACAGTAAGAGATGTGCGTAATTATTGTAATTGCTGAAATTTAGTGAAAGCCTACTGTGACCTAAGCACTTGAGTGTGTTCTCGCATACAATGCTCCCAAAACCCCGATGGGAGGATAACTATCACTGTGTCCATTTTACACACGAGGAAACTGAGGCCCAAAACACAATCAGTAAGTAACAGAACAATGACTGAAATGTCGTCAGGTCTAACTGTAGAATCAGGAACCATTACGTGAATAAGATACCGCTCTTAGTTTCCAGCCACTGTGTAGTTGGGAAGAGAAAAACACAGACAAATTAAAAAAAAAAAATGAGAGAATTTACGAGCGTTAGCTTTGTGTCATGGGTTAAGAAATGCAATGAAGGGTCAGTCAGAGGACGGAGGAATCTCTTTAGGTTGGAGTGGTTGGGAAGTCTACACAGATGATTCTGAGTTTCAAAGAGGGGAAATTCAAGCCGGGTGATGATGACAAGTAATATTTTGATAAGCAGAGACGATAAGGAAGGGCCTATCGGTGACACTGCGTAAACAGAGAATGCCAGGGAGAAAAGGAAAATAGGCATTAAAAAAAGCTGCAACGCTTTAAATTAGACAGAGACTTGAACAAAGAGGGAGAGGGAAGCAGGGAAGGACGGAGAGAGTTGGAGGTTGTACTGCGTGGGCTCTGGGGAGGGTTTTAAACGGAAGCTGACACGGAGAACATCCTTGCATTGGAAAAACCAGCGCTGTGACTGTTATCAGATGGTTTGGAAAGGGGAGAGGCTGAGCGGGAACACGAGTTTCATGACCTCAATGGGAGCACCGACGTGAAATATTGAAGTAAACAGCGAGAGAGAGGAAAGAAAGGACACGTTCGTGAGCCCCGGTGACTCAACAATCGGCAAGTTTTCGTTGCACGATGGGATGCACTTGGAGATGGAATTAAGAAAAGGGAGAAGTCCACAATGACTTAGTGGGGTGAGTGCGAAGACTATAGGATGACTGAGTGGAAAAGGGGCAAGTTTAGGGGGAGGGGAACTACCTTTTTTGGCAAATGTTTAGAATAACTTGGTTTCAGGCATATATTTGTGGTAAGAGTAGGTTATGAATGTGGAAATATATATTATAGTATTATAGATAGATATTGTATTATATTATATTATTGTATTATGTATTATATTATTATTACATCTAGATATTGTATTATCTAGAAAGGGCAAATAGGTGGGTAAATGAGGCTTTTATTTGCTATTGAGAGAGGATGAAAATTGTAAGTGATAAGTATTAGAGTTGAAAGAAGATTTCTGAGATAAATGAGCATTCGGGAATTTCTCTTTTCTTTACTCCAAGTTATATTGACTTAAAAAGAAAAGAGAATATATAAGAAAGAAATTTCATGGACGCAGAGAATGTAGGGCTGGTGAAAGAAAAGTTAGAAGTCATTGAATCTGACTACTTTCCATTTTGCAAATGGTAAAACTGAGAATCACATTTTCGGTGTCTAATAGCAAAACTTCAAAACAGGCATCAGACAAGTATGACACATTCGTTATTACCAACTCCGTATAGCCAATTGGTATTTGAGTTATAATACCAAGTCCGGACCTTGAATTCTGACTTTGAATTGCACACCATTTAAAATTTTGAGTGGCTGCAACTCCCTAACAGGCAAAACCTTGAGCAGCCTCACTAGTTAAAAGCAAGTGCTTTGAAAAGAACAGGTTGGGGACAGGATGGGAGGGAGAATAATTTGCAAGGGCAGCTCTTCTTTTTAAAATATAGCGCCTTGGTAGACTGCCACAAACCTAGATTTACATTTGAACCTTAAAAAAAAAAAAAACCAGAGTTTCAGGTGCCCAGAACATCCTACCTTGATGCCTCAACCTGGAACTTCGAATTGCCCGGGCCACCTTATCTGAGACCTCCAGGGGCTGTAGGTCACCCTCATGTTCAAAGCTGACACATGCCCCTCGCAACTGCTTCTAGTTCAATCCAAAGCTTTACTCGCAGCATCTTTAGCAGTTTTCTCATTGAACATGTGTGAACCCCGTGGCTAAACGTGGGGGTGCAAGAGAATCATTTCTCTGGTTCTCATGTCTCCTGCCACTGCCACTTCTGCCGAAACACTTACCTTAGTTGAAACAATGTCAGAAGTCCTTCGGAAGCACCTTCATCTTCCGCTGTTTGGCCAGCACTTAATTTCCTGTAGTTGAAGAACTTCACTCACCCAGCTGGGTGACCACTGTGATTTTTTTCACTCACAGTTCCTTTATGTTTTTAAGAAAAGTTCTGGTTAAGATTTCCTTAATGCCATTACTCGAAACAACCGTTTCCTAAGCTCATGACCTACGTAAGACAGATACCTAGGGATCACCTGGATTCTCGACCATGTGCTTTAGAGACTGGGTAGAGTTGCTTCTTCAGACCAAGTGCTTAGGAAAAGGAAACCAGAGTATATGAGATACGTGCTGCTGACCAATCCCGGAGCTTCTTTCTTCTGATGAGTTACCACAAGATTCCACACCAGCAGCATGACTCTGTTTCAGCATCTGTGGGAGGGCACCACATAGCCAGGACAGCACTGTTTCGATACGCTTGTGTTGTGCGGTCACGTGCTTGGTTTTCTCCCTGAGCCAGACAGCATGCCTGCCTTGCTTTCACCGCATTTGGCCAACGCAGGAATTTTGAGAAAAACGAGCACTTAGTAGAGAGTGAAAAATTGTTCCTGAGGTGGCCCTTGGCCATCTCGACGAGGACAACACCTGTCATCGCAGTTCAAAACTCTGCCCAGAAGTTTTGAAATTGTTATTTCAACATGGAATTTCAGGCATACCTCTGTAAGCGTCTGTTCTTTTTAAAAGAAAATTGGTATGTTGAGTTGCAAATGCACAAAACTGAGAGAGTTGAAAACAGAATTATAGAATTTCCTGGCTAGAGTGCATTTTACACTAAAAAGTTATGTCAGAAGAATATTAATTGCAGCGTTATTTGAAGAAGCAAAAATTACAATCAACCTAAATGTCCATTAATAGGAGACTATTTACATAAATTGTGGTATCTTTATATATTAGAAGGGCATTTACCTATTAAGAAGGATGAAGTGACTTTATCTGCATGGAGTACACTTTAAGATCCATCGTTTATTAAAAAATTAAGGTGAAGACCAGTGTATGTAGTAAGTTACCATTTGTGTAAAAAAAAAAAGAGAATATCTCTATATTTGCTCAAATATGGGTATAATATCTCTGGAAGGACACACAGGAAGTCGGTGACAGTGGTTGGTCTGGGCTGAAGTACTGGATGACTAGGAAGAAAGTGTAAAAGAGAGATTCACTTTTTACTCTATATCCTTTTGTAGCTTTTGAATTTTAAATTGGGCATTTGAATGAGCTATTCAGGAAATATTTTTAAAGTCTCCATTTATTGGTGACGTGTGCTATTGTCCATGCCTTTCTATTTGATTCTGTAAATAAATATTTACTGTGGGCTTTTTTTTTTTTTTTTTTCAAATAGTACCACAAGGAAGAGGAAGTTGTGGGAGTCATGTGAGTTGCATATGTGGAGTCTGGGGCTTCCCAGACAAAGGAAAGATTTCTATGATCATGTGGAAGGGGACATCCCATAATTGCTGAAGGATTCCCAGCCAGCATTAGTGGTGTTAGTCACTGATTTTACAACTTGTCAGAAGTTCCAAACGCAGATTCTAAAAGATTTTTGATGGGAACTGGCTTAACTAAGGGGAACGTTCAGGGAAGTTCCCATCGGCAGACAGGAGCTCTGTCTGTCTGTCTTGCTTCCTGTAGCATCCCCAGCTGTCCTGTGCCTGGCACATGGAAGTCACTCAGGTTGGTTCCAGACTACTGGACCATAAGACGCAGTGATTCTCCAGCTTCTGGATGCTTATGTAGGCATTAATCTGTTAGAAGGTAGTAAAGACATGGCCATGGGAACAAGGATTCAAGACTCCAGTCTCTGAAATAGAGGGCAAAGCAGAATTCAAATCTCAAAGGAACTGAGGAGTTAGAAAAATACTTAGGTATGGGGTAACAGGCCAAGGAACCTACTGCTGAACCAGCAGAACCAGATAGGGGCTTCGCTTAATAAAAGTAAAAGTAACCAACCAGCAAACACATTAAAATAAAAACAGTTCCCCAAAACAAGTGGCGAACATCATAATAATAAAATGGAAGGGATAGCTACATAATTAGGTCTACAGCTCACGGGATACGCAGGATTATCGCAGAGCAGGTCAGCTGCTGAGTCTCTGTATGCCCAGAGCGCTGGGTGGCCATGGTGGGCAAGCCATTGACTTAGGGTCGAGGTTGGCTTCAGAGTCCCGGATAGGGCACAGATAAGTGAGCTTAGTCACTAAGGCCAGAAGGAATCAGGGGAAACAGCCAACCTAGGTGGTGTTAAGTACTCACCTCCATGGGAGATTTACACTGTCAGCTACTTTTTGTTTGAAGATGGAGATTCCAGGGAATATTCAGCCAACGAGCATCCAAGAGTTAGAAATGAAGAGTCCAACCAGGCAGGAAGTGTTAAGCAGATCTCCATGGGTCCAAAGTGGAACCTACCAGTAGGCCTAGGTAGGAGATAAATAATTGATGCTGAAGAGATAAATAGACTGGAGCTACCTGATGACTTTTAATGGTTTTGGTAGGTCTGATTTTAGAGAAACTATTTGTCATCCGTTTTACCTATTCTCTGGTCAATCCAGAACACACAGGTTTTGACTTATACGCAGAGGTAGAGTCAGGCTGTGTCTCATGGCCCTTGAGTTTGGTCAAAACATTCATCTTATTTGAAAGAATGTCAGTAGTCCTCTGAAATGTGTCTTTAGCTCTTCTTACATCTGTGACTTCCTCTAGTTTTTAAATTTTATACACAGAACCCTGGCTTATTGAGAAGGGGCAGGCCATCTGGGTCATACTTACAAACATCTGTTTTGAAAAGTGAGCATTATCTGTCTTGCATCTTCCCTGCCTTTTAATGGAGATTTCGCTGGAGAAATTCAGGAATTTGTCATTTTACTTGGGATAACTACAAGAGGCAGTTAAATGTTCAGTAATCGTTGGCAAGAACAAGTTGTTTACTAGAAGACACTGTCCTGACAAAATATATGATCATCACTTTCTGTGGTTTGCTTTGCTAAAATATGTGTTTACAAGAACATTCTAGAGTGTTGGCAGGATTGGGTGTATACAGTTACTTGTACTGTTTTGGTGGTCAATTATTTCCACACAAAAGTAGGAGCTGCCATTTTCTGAGACTCTTTTATATATGTAGCCAACCAATAGTGAAATTGAGATTCAAAGACTTTAGCTGTTGATCTTGAACAAGAGTTAATGGAGGTAGATCTCACTGCCTTTAGCATCTAGCACCTTTTAGTACCCTAAAGTATTATTTTAAACTATAAAATAATTCATGCTCAAGATAATTGTAGAAATTATTTCATTGAGTTTATTGGGGTGACATTTGTTAACAAAACCATACAGGCTTCAAGTGTGCAACTCAACAAAATATCATCTGCACACTGCATTTACTCAAATCACCCAGAGTGAAGTCTCTTTCCATTCCAATTTATCCCCATTTATCCCATTTATCTTACTTAATCCCTACACCTTCTTTTCACCCAATTCCAAACCCCCCTCGGCTGTCAGTCTGTTCTGTGAATCTATGCTTCGGTTTTTATTTTGTTTGTTAAGTTATTTTGTTCATTAGATTCCACATATAAATGAGATCTTAAGGTAATACGTGCTCATTGTAGAAAAATTTTAAGGCACAATAAAACATAAGATTTCAGAAATGTAAATTATGTCTTATCCCATCAACCTAACTACCTTACACTTTTTCGTTTTCTTCATTCTACATTTATATTCCACTAACTTTCTTTTTTTATAATTAAAAAAAGATTTTATTTATTTATTTTTTAGAGAGGGGGGAAAGGGAGGGAGAAAGCGAGGGAGAGAAACTTCAATGTGTGATTGCCTCTCGCTTGCTCCCCACCGGGGACCTGGCCCACAAGTCAGGCACGTGCCCTGACTGGGAATCAAACCAGTGACCCTTTGGTTTGCAGGCCAGCGCTCAATCCACTGAGCCACACCGGTCAGGGCTCCACTGCCTGTCTTGATTTAAGTTAATGAAACATGTGTTTGTTGAGTTCCAGCGCTGCAACTGGAATCATAAAATAAAAGACATGGTCCACATCTTAAAGGAACCAAATATTTTCTCAGGAAGATAAAACAGGCATTTGAAAAAAATTTACAGAAAATACTAACTTAAATATAATCAAGTGCTAAACTTGCCTGAGTTAGGGGCTCACTCAGCTGTGATCTTTAGGATCCGAAAACAATTCTCTGTGCATCTTAGGAATTCATTCATTTGGCAAATGTTTGTTAAGCACTTACTCTGTACCTGCCATTGTGCGATGTACCACTGCTTCCTAAGGTGGACTTGGAGAGTTCCTAAGCTGAAGATGCTTCTGTTTTGCTCGGTTTACCGTGTACACAGCCAACTCCTCAACTTCTACCAGTCATTCTCCATGAGCTGCACTGGCTTTCTTGTCTGTGCTGTTTCCTGGCTCTGGAACACCCTTCCCCAAATATCCGTAAGGCATGCTCCCTCATGTCCTTCAGACTTCTGCTCACATGCCACCTTATTAGAGAAGCCATCCCTCAACACCTTATCTAGAATATCACACATGTCCTCTCTCCCTTCTTATACGTTCTGGTTACAACCCCTCTCCTAATTCTGCTTTTCAAAAAAGTGTTTATAAAAATGCTATGTATGCCCTGGTTGGTGTGGTTCAGTGGACTGAGTGCTGGTCTGTGAACCAAAAGGTTGCTGGTTCGATTCCCAGTCACAGCAAATGCCCGGGTTGCAGGCCAGGTCCTCGGTTGGGGGTGTACAAGAGGCAAACAATCCACGTATCTCTTGCACATTGCTGTTTCTCTCCCTCTCTTTCTCCCTCTCTTGCCCTCTATAAGAAGTAAATAAATAAAACAAAAAAAATTCTATGTATATCCAATCTCCAGATAAGATGCATGTGCAAGCGGAATTTTTTCTTCTGAAGATGAAAATGCATGAAATTTTATCTCAATAAGGTAAAGAGAGAAAGACATGACATCCCCAGTGGGAGAAATCACAGGAAACCCAGACAGACAGTAGGTATGTAAGCAAGGCTTTCTTCAGAAGTCCCCAACCAAGTATAACAATGAGACAAAGTAGTGACAGAGGTCTCAGCTGTCCAGGTGTCTGTTGCACATCACCAGATGCCAGAAGAAGATTAAACAGGCAGAAGAAAATCATTTGATTAAGTTGTCACTTCCATCATGGGCTCCGTTTTCTTCTGCCTTTTATTAGCCCTTCTCTCCTGGTTCCCCATCTCTCCCGACCAGTTTCTTTGGGACTTTTCCTCTGTGTACACCTACAAAGAATCCCTCTCCCCATTATCTTACGGATCGACACACATGCCCCGGGTTTCCTCACCCATCCTGTGACGTTACCTACCACGTACATGCTGACGTTTGCCGAATCGTTATCTGCAGCCCCTACCTAGCACCTGGCACTTGGTAGGCACACAATACAAGCACATTTTATTTATTCAAAATGAATAAACAGCATTTTTGGCAGGTGGACGAGGGTGGGGGATCTCCTGCTGTGTGTCAGCCATGATGGTGATGCTGGAAAAGTTTTCTACTCCGATAGAGCTTATACTATGTATAGCCGGTATACAATTAAACAAATACATGAAATCTACAAACGAATAAACGAAATAATCTCACATAATAGCAAATGCTCTGAAGGAATAAATTAGAGTGGAGCACTACCAGGTTCGGGCCTGGCTCATGGACAGTGATCAGGGAAGGCCTCTTCTGAATTACATCTGAGCTAAAACGATGCAGAGGAGCCAGTCATGCAAAGCACATTCCAGGTAGAGGAGCAAGCAAGTGAAGGAGCCTCCAGGTGGTAGAAGTGGAGGTTCAAGGAAGGGCGTGGAGAGCAGTTTAGCGGAGCTTGGGGAGAGGGAAGGAGCTAGGCGGGAGTGGAGGCTGGACCCCTTAGGCAGGTGCTGCGCACTGGTTGGCTCCAGACCTCGTGTCTTCCCTTTATCTTACCGCTGACCAGCCTCTCTTACTTCCTGTGCCTGCCTGGTTCTTGTAAGTATTTGAGTTTGCGATCCTTCTTTGTTTTTTGGTAAACCTCACTGTCAGTTATAAAAAAGGTTCCATGTTTTTGTTTGTTTTGGGGCTTCTACATAGCCTCCTGTCTCTGCCTATAACACCTTCCCCTTAATACTTTGTGAATAAAGATTCAGCTTAGCAATTCACTTTATTCTAGAAAGCTTTCTGTCATCTCGTCTAACTGGGTTAGATGTCCCTCCTCTATGCTCCCGGTATCCTACGTGATAATCAAGGCACGTAAAAACGTTGAGTAACTTCACCCAAATCATGTGACAGCATCAGGATTTGAACCCAGGCAGTTCAGCCCACCCCACTGGGCTCTAGTCCCTGCTTCATAAAGCTGTTGGGAGAGCACCTGGGATGAGGCACATAAAGTGTTTAACATGAGCCCTGATATTGGAAAAATACTCGGTAAGTGTTAACTCTAATTACAGACATAATCTCTGCTCCTGAGAAGCTTGCCATCAACTGAGGGAGTTAAAAGTCTAGTAAATATATGAATAATATGGAGAAAACAATTTGAATACCTAGAAAGATCTTTAGCCTAGTCACTTGTATCCCTCTCTGTAAAGTAGCTGCCACTTGATAGCGGTGATGATAATGCTCTTTGAAAAGGAAAATATTAGAAGGACAGGAAGGTCTTATGGGAGAAATGATAAATTCACTTAAACTTGTCTTCTAGAGGTGCTTCTGGAGCATCCAATTAGAGGTGACCAATAGGTTGGACAAATGTCAGCAAAATACACCCTGTTACTTATGCAACATTCTTGCTTTTTCCCTTTCCTCGCCTCCATATCTATTCTGGAAAACAAACTTTGTTGGTGAGGCAAACCCTTCTGTGTGGTGTGGGCCCAGCTCCCACTCGGAGATGCACAGGACCCACGCCCACAGATAGATTCTCTCGTGGGTAATCAGATTTGCAGTATACTTAGGCTGTTTTGAGACTGGCTTTTTGCTGAAACTCCCTCACCCTGCAACTGCTTACAGTAACTTCCTAAAAGCCATGCTGAGCCTTGCAGGGACCAGTGTAACCGGCTGCCTATTCATTTGCTAATGTCCTTCTCCTGCGATGTAATGAGGGGCATTGGCTCCTTTGGGGTAACGGGGATAGGAGGAACCATCTTGGAAGGTAAAGGGATGTTATTAGAATAAAGGCCTGTCAAGGCAGAAGCCGTGGCTTTGGCTCCTCTTGAGAGAAAAGCCTGTTGGTCATCCTTATTCCCCCCCCAGACGCAGTAGTCCGTGTGCATGTTTTAATTCATCCATAATGACTCGGACACTGCTGGCCAGTGTCCTCCGCTTCCTGTTGGGATTGCTATTAAAATGTATCCATAACATGCCCTCTTTTCTCCTCTGCCTCCACACTGATCCAAACTACCACCACCTCTCTGCACTTTGCCTTCTTCATCTGTAAGTGGAGATACTACTGGTATTTACCTCACGGGGTTATTATGAGACTTACATAAGATAGTTTGTGTAAAGCACTCAGAATGCTACCTAGTGCGTAGAGGAAGGGGCGGAGCAAAAAGTGGAAAGAGGACCAAGATAGTATGGGGCTATGGAATCTACCGGGTGAATGCTTCTACAAGAAAAGTAGTTATCAGAGGTTCAGAAAATTGGGAACTTCCAAGCATGTGATGTCTTGTTCTGTTAACACATGTCTACGTAAGAGTGGTAAAATAGAAAGTTGAACAAGGTTATTCCACTCAATCAGTTAATCAGAATAGTGTATACAGCCATTATCTACAGATACGTTGAGTCAGTGAGGGTCTCTTTGTTAGAAGGAACAAGTCAACAGAGTTGACTCAGGTCACCTCTGTTGAGTCAAAATTTTTTGTCAGGCCACCTCACAGACTGCTGTCCAGTGGATTGGTTTCCTTGAGGTCAGCTGCCCATCCTTATTCTATCAGTAGAGATGAGAAAGGGATGTGACCAAGCCACCCTGGCTGGCCAGAGCTGCCCTGTCAGCAGGCGCTTGGGAGGGAGTAGTTTCCTTCCCGTTAGAAGTGACCGTGGGTGCTGAGTGTGGCAAACGGCCAACTGACACCGTGGAGAGATACAGTTACGTTGAAGGATGGTATGAGGTACGAAGTCCAGTGCCTGGTTTCCAGTTCCAGTAATCCAGTTTCACTTCGAACCAGCTCTGTGCCCTGAGCAAGTCAGTAAATTTCTCTGATGCCCAGCTTCTCCTTCATTAAGTCCACATGTTTATCATTTCCTAAGTATTCATTTTGGAAAGCTCCATGTAAACTGATCACCTGGAATCATCCAGGTCCCAAATAACCTCTGTGATTAGTGGTAGAGGTGGTTTTAATTGACTTGCTAATTGCTGGAACTTTTTTTGAGATACCGCTCAAAGTGGCACTACCCTCGGTGAATCGGACAAATATGTAATTCCAAAAAAAGATTTTCCTTTTTATTTTCAGATGTATAAGAAGAAGAAATTCGTTAATGCTAATGAGAGGCAACAGGGCCAACTTCAGCAAGTCAGTCCACAAGGGCACACTTTACTGCTATGAATTTATCTCTTAAGATATATGGTGAAATGGGATAGAAGAGCTACTTTGGGCACTTCTTCAAAGAAAGAAGACGTTGTACTAGGGAACTCTGATGAGAAAGTAGGAATAGAAGGAATACAATGAGGGAAAGTCCGGTGGAATAAGAGCGTTGGCCTAAGATTTTGAACCTGTTCCCTGTGGTTGGGAATTACTCCAACCAGCACCCCAAGTGGGCCAGCCAGGGTGAAGACAGAACAGACTGGAAGCCTGGGTGTGAGGACTCCAGGACAAGTGAGAGGAAAGAAGCAGGTAAATGCTGATGCCCACTGCACGTTAATGCATAGTTATTAATACATTCTGGAATTCAAAATGAGAATGCCCAAATCTGATAGCAGATGTTTTCAAGAAGGCTGCCAGCTGCCTGGTAGTACTTACGTTTCTGTATTTTCTTCTCTCTTAACCTAGGAGAAACCTAGAAGAAACTACCTTGTTTCTCAGCCTGCAATATACAGCTGCAGTAATGTGTCCAATGTTTTAAAAAGTAAATGTAAGGTATTCGCCCAGGAAGAACGAGAGTGAGCCACAAGTCCGGCAAACAGAGGTTCACGGGGAGCGCTTCCTGAAGAAGTTCAGTGGTTCTGGGGGAACGTGGGCCAGGGGAAGTCACAGCCTTTTGTTCTTGGGAAGGAGTTTTGTAGAAAGGAACGCGGGTGAGGGTCGTGTGGCCATCGGGGATTGGTGAGCAAGGGGTGATGCAGGTGGGCTGAGCTGTCACATGCCTTTGGGGGAAGTTTGGGTTCAGGTTCCAGCTTCTTCTTCGCGCGGGACCTGGCATAGCCTCCTTTGTTTTCCCCGCCAACCTTACAGCAAATACAATGAAATAGTCAGAATTCTGGTCTCAGTCAATAGAATTTATTAAAGAACATTGGTTATCTGGCATAAGGACGAGAAGGGCTCAAAAACTAGGCTTAGAGGCCACAGAGCCAGGCACCACGTCCAGCATCAGCCCACAGAGGTAGCCCAGCGGGATATCAACGTCTCTGTTGACAGGGGTAGACAGCACAGCCTGCCCAGCCTCCAGCCTGCCGCTGGCACTGGGGACGGCCACTAGAACCCCTGTGCCTGCTGCCTCTGGAAAATGAACACAGTTTCTGTCCCTGCTATTAGCGTTGCCGTGATGGACTCCATGGGGTTCCTTCTTCTTCCGTCACTAGCTCCTGGTGCAAAGCATGAGGTGAGCGCATCCAGTCAGAGGAGTCTAAGTCGTAGGCCAGCATGATAGCTAAGCAAACTAATACCTGGTAAGTTCAAGTTTGTGCTCTAAGGTTTCTCATGCAGGGTGAAGAGGTTTAGATGCTAGAAAGACAAAAAGCATTCACCATGTATGCAAGGTCTGTCTTCTGAGAATGCTTCATTGCGGTCAGCAAACCCTTGATTTAGTTAATACAAGACATTTTAGCCTACAATCCCCCAATCTTCTACACATTCCCTTTTAACTCTCAGTGCTGATTCGTTAGACCCTTTAACTTCAGTAATTTCCCCCCCCTGTGAAATACTGTGCAAATAGTTTTTTAGTTCAGAATTTTGGGTGTTTACTAGCATTAAAAATCAAGATGGGTTCTTTTGTTGTGCAAAGATAATTGCTAATACATTACATAAATGCTCATCCATGAAAATAATGAATACGTTGAAAGAAAAGCCTATGTATCATAAGACAGTTTCATGCTTACGATTTGCCAAGATTCTGTAGCATTAAATGTCATACGACTACTACTAAAAACAAGGAAAGAGTAACCCATTAAAATTTTATTTATCTTTAGATTTTGTTTTAGTGTTTAGATTTCTGTCTAGACCGCTGACACTACATACATGCAGAAAGAAGCTTCAATCTCTTTTTGTCACCAGGGGAATGTTTTTGTGGTCCAACCGCTAGGCAGTAAATAACCAGATCTCTTATCAAAGCTGCCGCACAGTCATTTCACAGTCGATTAGCAAGGCCAGTTGGGATGCAGATGTATGCCTCATGGAGGAATGTCTACTATCCCCCAACTCCTAGCATAGCTAACTTAGAAGTTAGAACACTGTGAACCAGATGGGAATTAGACCGCCCTCAGACACCTGGGAGCCTTTTGTCCATGTGTTTGCGGCTGTGCCAAACCGAGGCCGTAGTTTCCCAAGTGATGTGAATGAAGGCATGAGCGGCCTGCCGTTGGTGCTTACTCAGTCCCTGTCTTTCCTGTGAGTCATTGTTGTTTTCTAGCTTGCCGCTGTGGCCAGCCTCGCTTTTAATATGCCATTGTCATTCATTTGGAAACTAAAGAGCTGTTGCTTTGCACCACGTCCTTAATGTCAGCAAGCCGAGCTCTGTTAGATTGGGATGCAGACATGCATTTGCAGCTAGTGCAAAGGGTGCCAGGCCACTGGTCTGCATGGAGCGGCCACAGTGAACTCCAAGGCCTCCTTCAGAAGGGCTTGGGGGCTGCCTGCCTAGGGCTAGGGGTACCTCAAGGCCAGCCAGGGCAAGAAGGCTGCCTTTATTTTGTGTTTGGGGGGCACAGAGTGTGGCATGTCGGGGGGGGGTGTGGGCTGGAAAAAGTCACTGTAAAACGGTGATGTGATATTCATACATAAATTTCTTACGGGATGGTCACCTTGTAAGTGTAAATGAGTTAATACCTATAAAGCACTTAGAACAATACCTAAAATTTTAAAACACGTTATTTCATTTAATCTTTAAAGTAACTTTATTCAGATATGAAAAGTGGGTCCAGAGATGTTGAGTAACATACCCAAAGACAGACAGCTAGTTAATGGCTTGGAGCCAGAATTCAAACCCAGTTCTGTCTGACATCGAGAACTCCTGACCTTTACCGATGAACTCAGATTCAACGCCTAGAATTACACTTTGTTGCTAACAGGAGGTGGAAGGACAAAGACGGGGGCGGTGACAGAGTTGCAAAGAGCCTGGAATTTTTGAGAGAGCGATTGTTGGTTTGTGAAAGAGCTAAAGGAAACCTAGCATACATTGATTCCTACCTTAAATTGTAAGCTCCATTATTATTTATCATGTTTACAGTCTTCAATACATAGCACAATACTTGGCACATAGTAGGCTTTCAGTGCCTCTCAATAATGCATTTTGTTGAATGAATGAGTAAAGGATAAGACTGAGGAGTTATCACTCAAAAGACTTAAGCCCAAAGAAAATAGAGAAAAAGCAAGAAGAAATGGAGGAGTTGGCTTCTTAACTCAAGAGACAGCAAGTAACAGTAAGAGTGACCAAATTTCTTGAAGAGGACTAGGCAGAGATTTTCACTGTGAACTGGGCTCAGCGGACCCAGGGACATCAGCTGCCTGGTCTACAGTTTTGACTGATGTTATTAGAAAGGGCAAAGCATACATAATTTCTCTCAGAGTAACCAAGACATTTTTTTTAAAGAAATATTACACAGGGAACTTTCTGTGAGAGATGGTTATTAGTGATCCTAATGATTTTTTAAAATAGGGAATTTAATGACTATTCCTTTCCGTTCTGTTGCTAAACATCTCATCTGACAGTTTGATTTGAATTAATGTTATCGCACAGTACCTAGAAGAACAGTGGGGTTGCATATCATAAAAGATAAGTTTTAACCAGTACCACTCAGCGAGGCTCTTGGTAGGTGCTGGGTAGGAGGCAGATAACACGCAGGTTACTGTCTCTATCCAGAGCCTGATGCATCAGTGGTCTTGGTGGCTGGTTGAGACTGATGTGTGTTTTGAAAAATAAAAAAAACAATAGCAATCAGATAGTCATCTTATCAGTAACATATAAGCTCTTTAAGTACACTCTTGGTTGATCAGATTTCTACCTCTACATGGAAAGGAACCAGAGAATCGTAAGTACAGTGCCTGTGAGACATAGAGAGTTGGGGGTTATTATTCTTCCCCACCCAACTCTTCAGAATTAAAAAAATAAAAATAAAAATTCAACAGAACCATCAAAAACATACATAATCAGTTAGGTAAGTTGTAAAGTGAATCTCAGGCTTCTATTCTCTGATGCCACAAAAACATCCGATTTTCCTTTCATTAAGAGTGAAAACAACAGCAAAATTCTGAACGCCTTGGTATAACTCTACTGATAATGACAATTCTGGGGTGTCACCTCTTCCTGGCTGGTTCAATTGCCAGCCTGTCCGCATGATTTTCCTTATGGCGTCACTGACACAGCCTGAGATCACTGAGTACGAATTTTCATTCTCTCCTAACTTGTGTAGTAATTGGTTGGTTGGTTAGAGCTCTTTTTTTCTGCTAGCTCATATATTTGAAAATGTTATCAAAGCAAACGTTTTCTTTTTTTTTTTTTTTACATGGGAAAACCATCAGTTTTTTTAATTGATTTCTTTTCCTTCCCTTTGTTCCCACCACAACATCTTCTATTTCAGAATTCCTGGAGAAAGGGCAAGAACCATCAGGTCCCAGAGAAACTCTCAAAGTGTTGATCTAAAACTATAGAACACATGCTTCTTCTTTTTCGCCTTAAAGAAAATCAAGTGATGTGACCCAGTTCTGGTAGAGTTATACATCTAGGAGTAACATTAAAAATTTTCCCTAAATGTAGTTTGGATTCTCTCTAACATTCATTAATTCATTTTTTTTGGTCAGTTGCTTTATTCCACAATTTCATGGGTCATATACTATGCAAGGAACGAGGGATTAAAAGATTAATAAAGACAGTCAGTCCTCTCCCTTGGTGGTTTAGTGGGAGGACAAGCATTAAAAACATACGATTACAGTGATATATAGTTGATCTTGGAACTGCGGGGGTCCAGCTATACCAGGATTTAAAAAAATAACTATACAGTTTGCCCTCCGTATCCCCAGGTCTCACATCCGCACATTCAACCAACTGTGAACCAAAAATATAATAATATTTAAATATCATATGATCTTGCCTTTAACAGGAAGCTAGTCAACAAAACAAACAAACAAGCAAATTATAACCAAAGACACTGAAATAGAGAACAGGCTGACAGTCACCAGAGGGGAGGGAATTTCAGGGGAAAAGGGGAAGGGTTTACAGGAACAAGTATAAAGGACACATGGACAAAATCTAGTGGGGGATGGTGGAAGTGGGAGGGAGGTGGGGAGGGCTGGGAGGGTGGGCTGGGATGGGAGTAAAAGAAAAATACTTGAACAATTAAAATTTAAAAAAGATGAAACAAAAATAATAATGATATTTAAATTATTAATTGTAAATTAGTATTAGAAATTATCATTATACTATAATAACATTTAAATTAACCATACATTACATTATAAATTTAAAATATAAATTATTACTAATATTTAATCAGAATCATATTTTTGGTCAGCAGGTGGGAATCTGTGGCTAGGAATCCAGGTATGTGGAAGACTGACTTAAGTTGTGTGCAGATTTTCAATTCCCTGGGGTCAGCACCCCTGCTCTCTGCCTTGTTCAAGGATCAACTGTATGATAAGGTCAGTGAATGTTGGACCATCATATATGACATGGTAAGCTCTGCTTGGTGAAGCTGAGGCAAGTTTTCTGGGGAAGAAAGCATTTATATTTAAAGACTTAGCGTTCACTTGGTAAATAATACAGGAAGGAACATTCTGGAAGGGAAGGATGTCAGGGGTGGGAAATCCTGGTACATTGGGAGATATGCAAGTATGTCCTAATGGTTAAGATGAAAGAAGTTGTGAGTGGGGAGGCTGGACATGGTAGTTAGAGCAGCCTCGTGAAGGACTGTGTCTGATGTGTTTCCCATGGAGAGTTTGGACTTTATCTTAAGGCTGTATGAGAGCCACTGAAGGATTTTAAGCATGAGAAAGAGATGGCCAGAATTCATTCTAGAGAAATAAGTCTGACTTCAGCTTAGAGGATAGATTACAAGGAGAAAAGGCTGGAAACTTTCTAGTTTCCTTTGCCAGAGGTTCTAAAGGATGGGTGTGAGGAGAGTTAGAAGTATCTCTTAGGTAGAGAATGCCGAAAGGTGATTTATCAGGATTCTGTCTAGGAGAGATGCTGAGGTTGAGTTGGAGTAGAATGTCCAAAGGGAACAACTGAAGCTGGGGGTCAGAGACCCAGAAGAGACAAGACCAAAAAAGAACCAGGTTGAAATGCGTGGAACAGATGTTCTGAATCAATTCCAAGACCAAAAGCCAGCACCTGCAGGGGGCAGTGTTATGTGGCGGGACTCGTATTTTCACACATTTGTGGGAGCAGAATGGATCTGTTGAATGCTTCATAGCCAGGATGAGACAGACTAGGAGTGTAGAGACTTGCTAGAATTCTGTGGTAGTGGTCCAATCAAGAAGCACTCAAGACCGAGAGAGCTGCGGAGTTGATAATGAGGAAGAGATGGATTTTAGAGCTTTTCTGTTGCTTTCCTGGGACATTCTCCAGGATAAATTAACAGCAAAGTGTACCTCTCGATAACAAATCAAATTAAGTAATTAATGGTAACTGGTTGTTTTATGTTAAGCTTTGGAGTTTAATTTTAGAGTCTATCAAAGACAATGCGTTTCCATAATACTGAGCCTCTCTTTCATGGCAATAGATTTCAAGGACCAGTTGCTTATGAATCCAATCCTCGGTTCATAACAAAACCTTATTAATAGCATGTAGAAGATACTTGTCTTGTTCTTTTATACGGGAGAAGACATCCTTCCGGACATTTAAATTAATTTCAAATTGTGAATGTGTAAATTAAAAAGCATTGGGGCAGAAAACATACCACTTACTCGAGGTTACCATCTGACTCGTCCGAGGACCGCTAGTGCGTACTGTCAGTTTGTGTGAACGTGAATAGTCAGAGGCTATACTGAGTTCATGCAGCTCAGCCCAGAGCCAATTCCTGCCTCCCAAAGAAAAAAGCAATTGACAGCGCATTTGGAAGCATAAAAAAGTAGTGACGGAGGTGCCTGTGCTACTCTGCCTGCTGGAGTTGCTCCGGTGAACCATTGTCTGGCTGTAGAATCTAGGTGTGAAGGAGCTCCTTCATCCCTCCCCTTCCCCCGCTGGGTATCTAGCGGTACCAAATATTTGACTCGGTGTGTGTGGACTCAAAGCACTAGGGGCGCGGGGAATCCTCTCCTGCAATGTGCTGGCAAGGGCTGGCTGAGATCCAATATTCCCCTTTTGCAGGGAGTAGCCTGCTGCAGCTCTGGAGAGCAGAGCATGTGCCCCACCGAATAGTTCTCCTGGTGCTAGTTCAGGTGGAATTAGAACTCTCTTGGGAGTAAGGCCGAGGCATCCAGCCCCAGACGCACTGTCCTGTCCTTTTCTGGGTCCCCCTTGACCTCATTTCTTCTCTCACCCACTTTTCACACAATGGGACTCTTTCTTCCCTTGAAAGGGGGCCACCCTAAATACTCATATCCGTCTTGGAAGGGTGGCTTCCCTAAATTGTTATGAAACCAGGAAAGACCGGCGTTCGGGCTGCCTGTCACATGCCGAACCCAGTAAGCCGAGACAGGGATTGAATCTTTATGGTCACTTTATTCTGAGTACCCTAATGGTCTTAAATTCCATTTTAAAATGGCCCTTTTTATAAGGCAAACAAAGTGCAGGTAAGGGGTTTGTCATTCAGGGGAGAGTTCGTTGGATTAAAAACTGAGCATTCTTGCCCTGGGCGGTGGTCTTTAGCTGTGCCCCAGGTGGTGGTCATCTCACTCTGGAGTACAGGGGGTCAGGTACCATCCTGAATTCCTTCCGGTCCTCCTGAGGCACAAAGATGGAATTGCTTATGGTCCCCTGGAGTCAGGGCGGGTCAGACCTTCAGTTCCTGGAACAACAGCTTTTACACGCATGGATTACTAAGCTTATTAACTATTACTTAAACTAAAATTTTCTAACTCTTGAGTCCCCTATCACTTACGTGGTCTTTTCAAGGTTGCTTAACTTAAATCCCTGCAGTCTTGTCCTTGTCTAAGGGTAGCTGCCCAAAATCTCTCTTCACCTCTTCCTAACAGGTGTGTTTAGAGAGAACAAGAAGGAAAAAAAATACAGACTCATTCTCCAGCAGGCATTCACTTTTCAGCCTTAAATTTTTCTTTTCTGGTTGCTTTATGAGATGGGAGTGTAGCACAGTCCTTGGTGAACAGGAACTAAATGGCTCTGTGACAAAGGATAGTCATAACCCTAAACTTCAATTTAAGTGGCGTGTTTAGATGAATTGCAAGACCCGTGACCAGGTCCAATCTGAGAGACACGGTGAGAAACTTGATTATGCAAAAATCACTGTAGAACTGTAAAGCTAGGAGAAAGAGGCCATTCAGACATTGATGTTGATCTGTGCTTTGAATACCTTTTTCTGAAAGCTATACGGTGGAAAACTGTCAATAAAGACACCTTTACAAAATGAGGATAGGACCTCCTCTTTTGATCCGTTACATTCATTTTTTGGAAGTAATTTTTGAAAATTTACGTATTTATTTCTTGAGCGGGCCCATGTGTTAGTTTCCAGATTGCAGAGGGAAAACCAAACCCAGCCGACTGTCAGTCTATTTAAGAAGCCAATAGAAGGTCCACTGTAGCGCCTGACTCACTGTTTGTTAACCCCAAGCTCCTCCCATCTTGGGTGTTTCTCACCTTTAATTTCCCCGAGGACAGGACTGGGGACCTGTGACTGGGACGGTGGATCATGGGGCTTCCAGGCCACGTCAGCGCATTGCTGGGTGTTCCCTTTCATGTTGCTGATCAAGCCAGGTTCATTGTCAATACCTAACAGTCCTTGCCACACACCCATAGCAGGGGTGATGCAGGGAGCAGTCCATCAACAGGAGGTAGGTAAGCGCAATTAAGACAGGAGTTTGAGAAGTTCTTCTAGTTAAAAAAATATGCCTATAGAAGTAGAAATATCTTTCCCCTTTCAGTTTAATAAACTATTCTTAGTAGTACAATGATATGTGTAAATAGGTTTGAAAACCACTATCATATTATGGTAATAAGGGCTGGGAAGAGGGGACATTTTTGCTTTTCATCATTTATTGGCCTATTTTATTTTGTCATTTTATTATTTTTTGCCCTTTTCACAGTTAATGTTATTTTTATATAAAATATAATTGGTCATTTATGTGCAATGTGAATTATATAAAATATATTTGTCAACACCTAGAAATATATTTGTCTGTAAATACAATAAAATATGAGAGACTGGATATACAAACAGACAATGGCCAGACTGTATTGCAAAGTAGTACTATGACTCAGCCTGCAGCAATGTGCCCAGGAAACCAACCCTCTTATCTAGACTAGTCAGTCCTGGAAACCTATTAGTAAATCAGAGAATAGCCTACTGTACGTCAGACTTGCCGGGGGCCACATAGCTGTCTCTACTAACAAGCTAAACAACAACTTGTGTAACAAATGCTCCAAAATGGCCAGAAGTTGATTAATAACTAACAGCTTCCCTAATTTTTGTCCCCACCTCTAGCTTTGAACCAACCAGAGAAAGCCAAAGGTACACCCCTGACCAATCGCATAGGATGCCTGCTCTGGTTAGCCCGCCCACAGCATTCCCCGGGCCAAACAGCCTCCAATCGGGACACGCCTGCAGCCTTCTCTTTTTTCCCAGCTATAACATTTCCCACTCCTTGTCTGCCTTTGAGTCTCTGCCAAAATATGAGCGATGGTTGCTGACTCTCTTGCTGTAGAACAAGCTTGGAATACATAGTCTTTGCTTTTCTCATTTGGTTGGTCTTTGTTTATTTCCACAGATACAAGACCTAAATAAATTGACATAAAATAAAGTAGCACATGTTCTTTTTAAAGAATTCAAGCAACACATGAAAACAAATAAAAAGATAGCCCTGGCTGGTGTAGCTCAGTGGATTGAGTGTGGGCCTGTGAACCAATGTGTTGCAGGTTCGATTCCCAGTCAGGGCACGTGCCTGGGTTGCGGGCCAGGTCCCCGGTTGGGGGCACGAGAGAGGCAACCACACATTGATGTTTCTCTCCCTCTCTTTCTTCCTCATTTACCCTCTCTAAAAATAAATAAAATAAAAAGTAAAAATAAAATAAAATAAAAATAAATTAAAAATAAATAAAAAGAACATCCAGTTCGTCTAAAATTTCATTACCCTGAGATCACCATTATTAATGTTTGGTTATCATTGTTCTCATGAGCATTTTTGGATTATAAGTAAAAATACAAATAAATACATAAATTTGATTTTACAGGAGTAGCATCATATCATATATTCTGTTTTTATCACAGACACATCGTCCCAACCTGTCTAGGCTTTACTAGCCCATTTCTGATCCTCGGCCATTTCAAGTGAGCCATGTTAATACTAGAGAATGTCTTTTTATATTTTAATAAGCATTTGTATAATTCTGTATAGGTCTATTATATCTATGCGTCCATCACATACAGATTTTTTGGTAATATTTTTAAAGGAAACAAATGATATACTTTTTTCCATTTCTGGCTTTTCTCCTTTAACAGTAGCTTATGGGGACCTTCCACATCGTCTTGTATTGCTCTAGTTTTTTCTTTTTGGTGGCTGTGCGACCTTCCATGGCTACACAACAATTTATTTGGCCATCCACTCTCACTGATGGAATTATATTTTCACTTCTTGGGTCCATGCATCCTCATATACTGGCACTTTTATTTCCAAAGGGTAAACTCCTAGGAATGGAATTAATACATTGACAAGTATACATAATTTAAATTTGTATTTTATTTATTTTTTAAAAGATTTTTATTTGTTTATATTTAGAAAGGGGGAGGGAGGGAGAAAGAAAGTGAGAAAAATAGCAATGTGTGGTTGCCTCTTGTGTGTCCCCCACCGGGGGTGGGGGACCCAGCCCACAATCCAGGCATGTGCCCTGCCTGGGAATCGAACCTGTGACCCTTTGGTTCCCAGGCTGACACTCAATCCACTGAGCCATACCAGCTAGGGCAATAATTTAAATTTTTATAGATATCACCATATTGCTTTCTAAAGAGTTGAAACGCTTCAAAGTTCATCTGCCATATATTTTAGTGATTCTACCTTTCGAACGTAACAGAATTGAAATTTGAGTAAATTTGTAGTAGGCTGCCCTTCAGCAATATTTGGTGAAGTTTGTAGATTTGACAGTGCTTTTTTCATTTAGGTTAAAATAAGTCTCTGTAGACAAGTGGCCCATGCCACGTGGAGATAATCCTTTCAGTGTAAACCATCTTCAGGAAAGACGTCAGCAGGTCAGGTGCCAATCTTGACATGCTCACATCGATTGGCTGAGAAGTGAGTCAGAAATGGCTTGACTCGGAGCATCTCTGCCGAGGTACATAAGGCAGAGTATGACCGAACACTTCATGGAGGCGAGGACTGAAGGGACCCGTGGAAGCTCAGCAGGTACACGAGGGGCCCTATGGCCCGAGCTGGCCAGCTGAGAAGAATTCCTGCAACCATGACGGCACAGACAACAAGAGTTCCGCGTTAGTAAGAAAGGCAGAAGCTCTAAGGCCCAAAAGAACTTTTGCAGAGAAAGGGACTACACTGATAATGGTAATGGATAAATAGACGGCAGAAAGGGAGGGAAGGAAGGAGGGGGGTTAGGGAAAGAGGGAGAGGAAGGGAGGGAGACTAAGAGGGGAGAGAGAGGCGGTGAGAGAAATGTAGATTCTTGCGTAAACACATTCTTTAGGCAATATAAACAGAAAACTTAGCTGGCAAAATTTCCCTTAGTTTAGGGGAATGGTGGATGTGGGCCAGGCCTCGATAATTTATCTGCTTGTTTTTAGAAACTTGAATTTAACCCAAATGGCATTTGGCTTTTTTGTGGGGGGAGGGGAACTGAACAGAGGGGTGTAGACATCTTTCCTTAGTCCCTCCTTTGTGGGAAAATGACCCATTTTTAGTCAAGGGGAGCGGAAGTTTGCACATTCTTGTGGGACTTTGGGGTTCACAGTATCCAGGCTGCTAAACAAAATTGTGGTCTCCAAGCGAACCAGATTCAAAGCAAAAGAGCAGCTTAATCTAATGTATGTATATATTTTTTCATATAACTGTAGAAAACCAAAGTAAAGTAAAACAAGATCTACACCCTGTTCGGCATAATTCCTGCCAGAGCTAATTTCTCCTTGAAACTTCAAGTAAGGGAAGTGGGAGACCTACTCAAGAATAGAATTTTTGTGCCAGGTTTTGGAAACAGATTAATTACATCAGTTATAGCCGAGTTGAGAGAATGTTTGAAGGTTTTGAAGGCTTTGCTGGTTTCTTAATGTGGCTCCTACTCAGGGAAGTTATGTCTTGAGACGGCCCCTGGTAAAAATAAGCATGGTGACACCTTCTGAAAGAAAGAAGGAAAGAAGGCATCTCTCTGAGAGAAAGCTGGCACCTCCCCCTCCTGCTCAGCCGTGATCCCCCACAGGACTGGTTCCCATCCATTGATTCGGAGAGTGGAGGTCGTGGATTCTAGAAGGACATTACAGAGCACAGTGTGAGAAACAAACACCCTTTCAAATGCGCAAGTAAGTGCAGGTAGAAGAGGATACTTTTTGCCCGGACAAGTGATAGTGGCAGTTATTCGTGAATTCTCTGGGTTCAAGGTTTTAACTGGAAGTTTTGGAGTGTGGAGAGGGGGTGGGGAGTGCCTGTTAAATTGGGGAGAGATAGGGGAGCCACTAGGCAATGCTAAGAAATCAAAAGCAATCCTGCAACTAGTTAAAGCAAAAAAACACAAAAACCAAAAACTAGAAATAGATGTATAGCTCTTCTAAAAAATAGTAAAAGAATGAAAGAATTAAAAATGACTAAAAATGAGACATTGATTACAATGAACTAAATATAATGATGATAAAAGAAGACCATCATAGGCAAAAACAATATTAAAAAAATAAATATAATAATATAATATGTTAAAATAATTCAGTTAAGCCAAAGACTGAAGAATTTAAAAAGTTAAAATGCACTGCGTTAAAAATGAAAGTGAAAATGGAGAACACATAAAAATTCTAGGGCTAACCCCGCTGTGGAGGAACAAATCTCCAAAGCTTCCAAGGTAGGTCCCCAGATTGCTCAAGGCCAAGGTCAAGGACCCATAAGCTTCTTGCTTATCCTTTTCACGGCTGGTTCCCACTCATGTCCACTTGTCCATGTGGTTCAATGCTCTCTGTGCTGTGGGGCAGCTGTGCCTACCCACCATGCACAACCCAGCTTGATGCACCAACAGCAAGCCTTGGATGCTGGAAAATGTCAAAGTCCGGGCTGCAGAACAGGCTCCCAAGATACCAAGGAAGTGCACAATGCTTTCAAATGTTCCGGGTTTAAAGCTATGAACACGCAACGCTACCTGGGTTTTTAATTCAAATTAACTGTTTGCATGTTGCACCATGAAGTTGTCGTACCCAGCTGGTCAAACCTAGTCGTGGCAGTTGAGGGGACTGCAAGCGTGTTTTCCTGCAATGAAATTGTAGGCTGACCTAATACCCGCAGGGAAGAGAGAGTTAAAAAAATCCCGGGAATTTCAGGCTCCTGCCCTCTGGGGAGGTACAAGGCAGAACTGGATGAGAGGGGTGGTGAGTGAGTGCGTGGCTAGCATTCAGTGCGGTTCCTGAGGCAGAAGCATGTTCCTTAGGCAATCTTCCTCACTCGCTCAACTCGGGACACTTGTTTTACGCTGCAGCATCTAACGCTTTGCTGCAGTGTGGCGTACATTTAAATGACTTCCAGTAGTAAAGAATGTTTGCCTGATTCAAAACTCAATCGCATTTCGAGAACTGACTTACAGTGTTTATTGCTTCATGGAAACATGTCAAAGCATGTCACTTCGTTTGTACATGTTGCTGTACTCAGATGGCTTTACATATGCTGTGTGTGTGAAAATGTCTTCTGGTCTTTTTTTTTTTTTTTCTGGGACCACATCTATAGCCAGAATTGTGCTACTACGTGTATTATTTTATGAAGTATTTCAAGGGATTATTTAGAGATGTGTTCATGTAGGGATGATTTTTTTTTCTTTTAAAATATGCCATACCCCCGGCTCCATCTTCATTCTTAGTTGATGGTCTTGCTTCCCACTTGGCGGAGAAACTGAGGCGAGGGTGAGAGATGTAACACCAGTGCCCACCCCCACCTTTAACGAACTGTGTTCATCTCTGCCCCTAAACTCTGCCTTCCCGTCATGCTATTGCCGAATCCTCTGCGTCCTCAGCCCCTCCATTTGGCTTCCTCTTGGCTGCTTAGGGTCATTTCTCCAGCAATTATCCTTTCTTTTTCTTGGAGCATCATGTTTTCTTTTTGTCTCTCACCAGATCATATCTGTCAGCATACAAAATGCCACAGCAACCAATCACATCATTTCTCCGCCAGCCTCCAGCATGTTCTCAGTGCGGGCACCAGGGATCCAGTTAAAACCTGAGTCACTTCATGTTAATCATCTGCTAGAAATCATCTGACGGCTTCCTCTCTTAGTCAGAGAAAAGGGCAAGAACGAGAAAATGGTAAACAAGGTCCAACTTAATTTCCTTCCCCCCCACCCCACCACCTCATCACTTTTCTCCTTATTTGCTGGGCTTCAGCCATTTTGAGTTCCTTTGCTGTTTCTTGAACACACCAAGAATGTTCTCAGCTCAGGGCCTTTAAATTTGCTTTCTTCTCCCTGGAATGCTCTTCCCTACATATCTTGCTCTCTCATTCCTGTTGAACTTGGCTTCAGTATCACTTTCTCAGTGAGTGCTACCTGGGCACCTTATTTCAAAGCACATGTCCTATCCACACTCCATCACTCTTCCTGTTTCACGACCCCCTCCCATACCCTCCAACCCTCACCCAGGATTCATTATCTCCCAATAAACGATGTGTTATTTATTTATTTTTCTGTTTTTCCTTTACTAGTGTATAAATATCCTGGAGGCAGGAATGTAGGAATGTACACTCAATGCTAAGCAAAGGACCTAGTACATAGTAGCTCCTCAGTTAGTGTTTGTTATTTGAATGAATCACGAGGTAAATTCCATAAGAGCAGGGACCTTTCTGGCTTGTGCATTACTCTGTCCCCCAGTGACTAGGACGCTCCCTGGCTCACAATAATTCTTGAATAACTATTTGTTGAACGAATGGATAAATGAATCAAGGTAGAAACTAAGAAAAACTGTGCAGTATGATCTCACGGCTCGGAGGCACCAGTCAGTCCTACAACTGCCCGAGGTGGCTATCCACGCTATTTGTTTTTGTCTTCATTTGGCTCTGAAATGATCTTAGATGAAAACGTGATTGATTCTGGACTTCAGCCTTAGCTGAGCCCTCACATGCTTCCAAAGGATGGGACAAGTCTGGGGAGGGGGGGTGTGTAGGTTGGGGAGGGCAGTGGGAAAAAGTCGGCATTGCAACTGCAAGGCCAGTAATTTTGTCCCCTTATCTATGGGGTGCAATTCATTTATTCATTCAACAAATATTCATAAAATTTCATCTGCGTGCTGGACGCTAGAGATACAATCCATTCATTCATCCTTTCGCTTCACAATGCTGAATGCTGCTCCTGTCCCTTCAGCTCCAAAATGTCCTTGCATGGTGACAAATGTCCAGATGCAGGGAGTGGAGCCTGGGCCTCAGGGAACGGTGAGAAAACTAACTACAGCCCTCTTCCGGAAGGAGGAGGCAGCTGGGAGGGGCTTATTCAATTTGAGATTGGTGGCCATTGGTAGTCTCACCTGATCCAAGAGGTACTTTGCATCCAAAGACACAAGCAGAGCTCCAAACTATTCTGGATTTTAAGCTTTCTTTAAATGGTATGCTACTTGATTCTCCTTTGATGATAAAAGACCTGGCAACAGTCTTTGTTACTTTTACTTGGTTGTCAGTATCTTATTCGATCTAAAAAACTAGAGGATTCTTTGATATAATGCTGTTCTATTACTTTAAGAAACGTTGTCTTTAACCCTGCTGGTGTGGCTCAGTGGATTGAGCATCAGCCTGCAAACCAAAGGGTCGCCAAGTTGATTCCCAGTCAGGGCTCATGCCTGGGTTGCAGGTCAGGTCCCTAGTTGGGGTGCATGAGAGGCAACCACACATTGATGTTTCCCTCCCCTTCTTTCTCCTTCCCTTGTCCCTCTCTAAAAATAAAAATAAAATAAAATAAATACTCATAAAACACTTAAAAAATGGAAACTTTTGTCTTTAGCATTTGTTTTGCTTCTGATGGTGAGATTTATATCAACAGCTAAAAATAGATTTTGAACAAGAAGCTTCTCTTAAACATCCAGTAGCTAAACTACGTTGGTATCCAGTAGCTATTTATTTCATTGGTTGTATGTTTTTTTCATATCAGGAGAAAGTCTGTTTTCTCTTTCCTGCAGGCACCATCCTTATCTTTTTTTCTGAATGCAGTTTTCCTGTTTACTACATGCCTATACAAAAAAAAGAGCAAAAAATCAGTCATGTAGTAGGATAGAGTTCTCTTCACTGGTGTGAGTGGAAGTGAGGGTTATACATATGCATTATTCTTTTCAAAAGCCTGATTGTGAGAGGAAGCCAAGAAGGTGGAAGCAGAGAAGCACATTGGGTTACGAGGGGACTTCTAAAATAGCATGGGAGTAACTGTGCAATGTATACATGGCCAGAGCGGAGTCAGCTGGAAGAGATTCAGAATATACAGAAGAGGAAGGAAACAGTTACACAATGAACAAAGGAATGAATTAATGTGCTGAGGGGGTGGAAGGTGCAACAGGAGTCGGGGAGGAAGTGGGCTTGGAGAGAGTGTCGAAGGCTTAGAACAGCCCCCAAAGCCAATAAATAGATCAGGGCTGCCCAGAGGTATAGACCCTCACTCGCTCAGAGGCAGGGGGCTAGGAATATCACTTCACAGGGACTGGACTTAGAAATAGTTCTTGTGAGACCTGACCTGGTGTCTGGCACACAGAGGCAATAATTAGGGGCTGTAATAATTATTGAATCCAGGGATCGCTTCGGGAGGGCTAATGGTAAGAAAGTCCAAATCTGTAGAGAATTGTCATAAAAATTTACTGGAGTCAGACAGAGGATATGCCTGAAAGAAAGATCTCGGCAGACTGAGATAAACGCTTCAAAGAAACGACAGTTTGCAGCTTCTTGTATGCATTTGGATTAAGGAGAGAGTATAAGAATTGTATCAGGCGAGAGAGGCGAGGCAGGGATTAGGTCACAGGATAGTTACGATTTTGTGCTCTGTTCAAGGTGATGGCCAGAGGGAAGGGTCTGAGAAGAGGCATCTAAGCGGCTGGTTGGCCCGGATGTGCACAACAACAATGGACAGGGCTTCCTTAAGACAAAGATGACACTTTTACTAAAGAATTCATATGCCTGGGAGGTGACTACCCACCATGACCTGCCCAGTTAGGATTTATCATCAGATCACCCTGGTAGGTTACCTTCCATAGAACCCTTTTCATCCACCAGAGAAAATATATATTAAAAAATTGTATTCTAAAACAATTTCAAGTAAAACTTGCAAAATAGTGTAAAAACTCCTGTTTATTTTTCAATCATTTTTACCAGATGTTAACATTCTACTATACTTCCTTTATTATTCATTTTATATGTCTGTCTTTCTATGTGTGTATGTATAATTTTTGATATATTTTAAAGTAAGTGGAGATACACAGATACTTTACCTCTAAATACTTCAGTATTTCCTAAACGCGCGCGCGCGCACACACACACATACACACTCTCTCTCTCTCTCTCTCTTATATAACCACAGAGTAATTATTGAAATCAGGAAATTAACATCAACCTAAGACTATTATCTAACCTACAGACCTTACCCAAATTTACTTTGATAAAAATTTAAAAAGTGAATTATTATACCTGTCATCTTTGAATAGACTAGAAGAGATCCTTTTTGTAAACTATGATTGTATAGTCTCAGTGAATCAGTGCAAAGATCATTCAAAAAGCACATTTTTAAATGAAACTTTTAACAACTGTATATTCAATTTTTTAAAAAGTGGATTGATTTAAAATTGTTTGCAGTGGTTACAGGAAAAGGCTCAGTCTATTACAATAAAATTGCTAATGGGGTTTTCGGTAAAGACAAAAAAAAAAAAGATGCCTGGTCATTGTTTTTACAGTAATTTGCCATGGTACTCAGGATGATGTTAGAAAACTACTAATGGAGGTGTAGAAACGTGAACTATTACAATTCTCGACGCTTCTCGTAAAATGAGGAATTTTTATCCTAGCATGCGAAAATGTCAAGATGGGTCCAAAGAGGAGAGATACATTGTTCCGAGACCGTTGCCACACTTAATAGCCAGGGTCCCACAGCCAGGGAGCAGGCAAAGCCTGTCTCTCCCCTGCTAAGAAGGTGATAAAATTTCTGGGCAAAGAGCACAATGACAGCATGATGGATGGGCAGCCCCTTTAAAGCAGAACTGACTGACCAGTGCCCCCTTTCTGGACAGCTTCTCGTAAATCCTTAGCGCGTCTTGGGCAACTCTGCCCGCTTCACCCAGTTCCAAGGGAGCAAATATTTATATTATATATAATATATATAATTTTCCTTTTTTCTTATCTATTTATTTAAACGACAAAGGCAATGCACTAAAAATTCTCACTCTATTGAACTGACTCTTACGAAGTCTCCATTTTTGTAGGTCAAAGTGGTTGAATAGTGGCGATATCAAATAGCCCAATCTAATAAAAGAGGTGTAACCCTAATAAAAGACTCAAACAACACAAAATATACAGAACAAAATGTTAAATGGTGTCTATCCTTACTCCCACTAGCCTTCCCAGAAGTAACATCTATTAAGTTTTCAAGTGTATCCTTCTATTTTTCTAAACATTTACACCATATGTATATTATACATATTTAAAATGTGTACGTGGACTCAATATATTTGCATTACTTTATAAACCGCACTACGCATGTGAGATTTTTGCATGCCAGAAACTTTGGTAAATGTTGGTAAGCATTCCACGTTATCGTTTCATGGAGATCATAATGCATATTTATTTGTGCAATTGGAAAAATTTCTTTAAATTCCTAGAAATGGAATAGCAGGACTAGAGGTATATTCATTTGCAATTTCATTAAGTACTGCCAAATTCCTTTCCAAGAAGAGCTTCCCAATTTACTCACTAACAGTGATTATTTTCCCGCATCCTTGTTTTTAGTAGGTATTATAAATCTTTTAAATTCTTGTGAATCTGATGGAAGAAATACAATATTAAGTTAGTGTGTATGTTCTTGATTACTAGTGAGGTCAGACAACTTCTGATAGGTTTTTATTGGTCATTTATATTTCTTCTGCCAATTACCTTTTTATAACCTTGATTTGTGTGCAGATTGAATATAAATTCTCTATTTGCTTTGTGTCCTATTATTTTCTACCAGTACTGTCTTTTAACTTTATTTATGGTAAATTTCACTATTGAAACTTTTTAAAGTTTTTTTAAATCAATCAATCTTTTTCCCATTCTGAATTCCAAAATTTTAAAATTTAGGAGGACCTTTTTAGTCTTGGGATTATAAAACTGTTTTTTGTGCTTGTCCTTAGTCTAATTTTTAATTTTATTTTTTGCCTTTAGTTTTCTATTACATTTATCATTATTGTTATTATTATTATTTGTGTGTGTGTGTGTGTGTGTGTGTGTGTAGAATTTGAAGAAAAGGTTTGGTTTTATGTTTTTCCAAATGGATATTTATTTAATACTATTTATTGAATATCTTTCCCTAACTGATTGTAAATGCAAACTTTATGGAATCTAACAAAGTCCTATTTATAAATGTGTCTGTTTCTGGACTTTTTATGGTTTATTTATCTACATATTTAAACATCAATATCATATGGATGTAATAATTACTATAGCTTCAAAGTATTTTAAAAGATATCTGGCAGAGCTATTTCCTTTTATAATTCTTTTAAAAAATCTTGGCTATTACCTGGTATTTTCTTTACATAAAATTTAGCGTCAGCTTTAGGGTTGTACAATTCTTGTTGAGGCTTTATCTAGTTACTGCACTGAATGTGTGATTGAATGAATCATACATTCAATCATCCCAGTGAATGAATGATTGGGAAAAATGGATATTTTTACAATTTTGAGTTTTTCCACGCAGAAATGTACAATTTTTTGTACTTACTTTGGTCTTTAAAAACAGTCTGTATTTCCCATAGTCGTTTTCTCCATTGTTTTCTTTTACTCTTCCTGGCAGGTTTATTCTTAGCTGTTCGTAGTTTTGATACTATTATGAACGAAATCATTTCCATAATGCTTTGTAATTATAAAGGAAATAGAAATAAAGTTGTTTTTGTATCTTGATCTTATATCTGGCCATCTTACTGATAGTCCTGTTAGTTTTAATAGGTTTTCATCGATTCTCTTTAATATTGTAGATAACCATTGGCAAATGGGAAATTTGTCTTTTCTTTTCTGATAATTTTGCCTCTCTTTTTTGTAATATTATTTGACAAGCATTTCCAGGATGATGTTGAATAGCAGTCATTTTAAGGATCCTTGTTTTATGTCTGAATTTAATGGGAATCCTTGTGTTTCCCTGTTAAGTATGGCGCCTGGTCGGTGTTTCACTAGAATATTCTTTAACAGTCAAGTTTCTAGCCAGTTTTAACACAGGCTTCCTATTTTTTTAAAGTCACATTTTAAAAGTTGTTGTACAATATACATATGCTAACATGCACAGATCTGAAGTGTTCAGTTGTATTGATGCATTCAGCCACAACCTAAAATAAGATGTAGATTATTACTATGACATCACAAAATTCTCTCATACCCTTGCTTTCTGACTTCAGTACCTGTTGGTTAGCTTTGCCTGTTCTTGGACTTCACTGAAATGAAAACACGTTACGTATTCTGTTGTGGCTGGTTTCTTTTGCTCCACATAACGTCTGTGAGTCATACATGTGGTTGCTTATCAGTGGTTGCTCCCTTTTACTTCTAATATTCCATTATAGAAATATGCAACAATTGGTTTAGTCATTCTTCCCTTGATGGACATTTGGGATTGTTCCCACTATTTGGCTATTATAAGTAAGGTTTCCATAAGCATTCCTACAAAAGATTACTTTCTTTTCGAGGAACCTGTGTTTCACGTCTCCTTGGTAAATACCTACGAGTGGAATGATTGGTTCGTATGTAAATGTCTGTTTGTAAGTCACTGCCAAAGAGGTCTCCAAAGTGGTTACACCGTTTATGTACCCACCAGTACCACGTGGGATTCTAGCTGCTCCTTGTCTTCTCCAATATTTGGTGCGGCCAGTCTTTGTTTAAGCCATTTTAGTCCGGGTGAAGTGCTGTCTCGTTTTAGTTTTAATTATCATTTCCGTGATGACATTGGACACTTTTTCATGGGCTCGTTGCCCATTCATGTATCTCCTTTCTTTAAGTGACTGTTTAAATCTTTTGCCCATTTTTTTCAGTCGGTTGTCTTTTTGCTGCTGGTTTTTAGGAGATATTTATATATTTTCACTATAAATACAATCTCTCATATATTGAAACCATGAAACCTATTTGTTCCCTGTTCTATGACTTAACTATTTATTTTTATGCTAACTTTTGAAAAGTAGAAAATTTCAAATTTGATGATATTTATTAATATGTTATTTAGGCTTTTTCTTTCCCTTTAAGAAGTGTTGGCTCACTCCTAAGGTAACAAATATATTTTTCATTGTTTTCTACAAGGAGCTTTATAGGAGCTTTATAGTTTTGGTTTTTATAGGTAGGTGTATGATTTATTTTAAATTAATCTTTGTATATAGAGTGAGATGAGATCAAGGTTCCTTTTTTCCCACTATATATGTCATGTTTTTTACTTTAAATAATTTTTTATTTTCTAATTACAGTTAACATACAATATTACATTAGTTTCAGGTGTACAACTCAGTGATTAGATGATTACTTACTGAGTAATCATCCCAATAAATCTTGTATCTACTGACACCATGAATGGTTATTACAATATTATTGACTATATTTCCCTATGCTGTACTTTACATCCCCATGACTATCCTGTAACCACCAATTTGTACTTCTTAACCTTTCACCTTTTTCACCCATCTCCCCAAACCTCTCCCATCTGACCACTGTCAAAATGTTCTCTGTATCTATGAGTCTGTTTCTGTTCTGCTTGTTTATTTTGTTCTTTAAATTCAATTTTTGACAGATGTATTTATTGTCATTTTATTATTCATATTTTTTTAATCTTTTTTCTTCTTCTTAAAGAAGACTCTAACATTTCATGTAATACTAGTTTGGGGGTGATGAACTTCTTTAGCTTTTTCTTGTCTAGGAAGGTCTTTATATGATTTTTGATTGTAAGTGATAGTTTTGCTGGGTAGAGTAATCATGGTTGTAGGTCCTTGCTTTTCTTTTTTCTTTTTTTAAAGATTTTTATTTATTTATTTTTAGAGGAAGGGGACGGAGAAAGAGAGGGAGAGAAACATCCATGTGTGGTTGCCTTTTGTGCGCTCCACACTGGGGACCTGGCCTGTAACCCAGGCATGTGCCCTGACTGGGAATTGAACCAGCGACCCTTTGGTTTGCAGGCCCGTGCTCAAACCACTGAGCTACACCAGCCAGGGCAGGCCTTGCTTTTCATCACTTTGAATATTTCTTGCCAATGCCTTCTGGCTTGCAAAGTTTCTGTTGAAAAATCAACTGACAGTCTTACAGGAACTCTCTTGTAGGTAACTAACTGCTTTTCTCTTGATGTTTTTAAGATTCTCTCTCTGACTTTAACCTTTGACTTTTTAATTACGATTTGTTTTGGTGTGGGCCTCTTTGGGTTCATCTTGTTTGGGAATCTCTGTGTTTTCTGATCTTGCATGTCTGTTTTCTTCATCAGGTTAGGAAAATTTTCCATCATTATTTTTTCAAATAGGTTTTCAATTTCTTTCTTTTTTTAAATATTTTATTTATTTTATCTTTAGAGGGGAAGGGAAGGAGAGAGGGAGAGAAACATCAATGTGTGGTTGCCTCTCATGTGTCCCCTGCTAGGAAGTGACCTGTAACCCAGGCATGTGCCCTGACTGGGAATCGAACTGCGATCCTTTGGTTTGCAGGCCCACGCTCAATCCACTGAGCTACACCAGCCAGGGTGGTTTTCAATTTCTTAATCTCTCTCTTCTCTTTCTGGCACCCCCGTGGTGTGAATGATGTTACACTTGAAGTTTTCCTGAGGCTCTTTATAATATCCTCATTTTTTTATTCCTTTTATTTTTTGCTGCTCTGATTGGGTGTTTTCTGCTCCCTTTTCTTCTAAATCTCTGATTTGATCCTCTACTTCAGATACTCCACTGTTGATTCTTTCTATACATTCTTCATTTTATTTAATGTAGTCTTCATTTCTGACTGGTCCTTTTTTATGATTTTAGTTCAGTTTGTATGTTTCCTATTCCTTTGTTTAAATTCTCACTGTTTATCTACTCTTCCTCTTAAGTTCATTGAGCATCCTTATAGCCAGTGTTTTGAACTCTGCATCTAGTAGATTGCTTAGTAGATTCCAGTAGATTTTGTTTCATTTAGTTCCTTTTCTGGAGTGTTGTTCTATTGTTTCATTTAGTATATGTTTCTTTTTTTTATTTTTCATTCTCAGTTTTATTTTTTAATATATTTTATTGATTATGCTATTACAGTTGTCCCATTTTTTTCTCCCCTTTATTCCTCTCCACTCTGTATCACTCCCCCACTTTAGTTCATGTCCATGAGTCATACATGTAATTTCTTTGTCATCTCCATTTCCCATACTATTCTTAACCTCCCTGTCTATTTTGTACCTACCATTTATGCTTCTTATTCTCTGTACATTTTCTCTGATTCTTCAGCCTCCCCATTGATAACCCTCCATGTGATCTCTATTTCTGTGAGTCTGTTCCTGTTCTAGTTGCTTGCCTAGTTTGTTTTTGGTTTTCTTAGGTTAGGTTGTTGATTGTTGCGCTTGTTGCTATTTTATTGTTTCTAGTTTTGATCTTCTTTTCCATAGATAAATCCCCTTAACATTTCATATAATAAAGGGTTGGTGATGATGAACTCCTTTAACTTGACCTTATCTGGGAAGCACTTTATTTTCCCTCCCATTCTAAATGATAGCCTTGCTGGATAGAGTAATCTTGGATGTAGGTCCTTGGTTTTCATGACTTTGAATACTTCTCTCCAGCCCCTTCTTGCCTGCAAGGTTTCTTTTGAGAAATCAGCTGATAGCCTTATGGGAAATCTTTGTAGGTAACTGTCTCCTTTTAAGATTCTCTGCTTATCTTTAATCTTGGGTAATGTAATTATGATATGCCTTGTTGTGTGCTTCCTTGGGTCCAACTTTTTTGGGGACTCTCTGATCTTCCTCAACTTCCTGGAAGTCTATTTCCTTTGCCAGATCAGGGAAGTTCTTCTTCATTATGTTTTCAAATAAGTTTCAATCTCTTGCTCTTTCTCTCCTCCTTCTGGCACCCCTATGATTCAGATGTTGGAACATTTAAAGTTGTCCTAGATGTTCCTCAGCCTCTCCTCATTTTTTTGAATTCTTGCTCCTTGGTTCTGTTCTGTTTGAATGTTTATTTCTTCCTTCTGGTACAAACCTTTGATTTGAGTCCCAGTTTCCTTCCCTCCACTGTTGGTTCCCTGTGCATTTTCCTTTATTTTGTGACCATACTCAACTATTTCTGTGAGCATCCTGATAACCAGTGTTTTGAACTCTGCATGTGAAAGGCTGGTTTTCTCTTCATTGCTTAGTTGTATTTTTTCTGGAGCTTTGATCTGTTCTTTTATTTGGGCCATATTTTTTGTCTCTTCTCACCTGTTATGTAGTGAGGGGCAGAGCCTTAGGTATTCACCAGGGTGGGGCAGCCCATTTCACTGTGTTGTGGTGCTGTATGTGGGGGAGGGGTCTGAGAGAGAACAACGCAGCTCGTTCAGCTCTCTGCTGGTTTTCAGTCACTTCCCCTTCTACCCACAAGCAAATTGGGCCCTTCTGGTGCTGAGTCCTGGGTGGGTAGGTTTATGTACATTCTAGGACCCTGTGGGTCTCTCAAACAAACTCTCCTATGAGGTTAGGAGCTTCTTCCACCACCTCAGTCCCCACAGATGTTTTTCAGTCAGAGGTTTTGAGGCTTTCTTTGCCCACGCTGGATTCCTGGGTTGCATGGTCTTTTTACCTCCCAGTTTTTCCTCCTGGTTTATTTGCACACAAATGTGGGACAGCCCACTCCGCCAGCTGCCATCTTGCTGTGAGTCCTCTCCACCCTTGACTGCCCATCTCCACCCCTCCTACCACTCTAGGTGAATTTTTCTTCTTTAACTCCTTGGTCATCAGACTTCCATACAGTTTGATTTTCTGGCAGTCCTGGTTATTTTTTTGTTTTTAAATTTGTTGTTGTACTTCTTTTGGTTGTGTGATGTGGCAAAAGGTATCTACCTATGCCTCCATCTTGGCCATGAGTCTGTTTTATTTAGTACATGTTTCTTTGCCTCCTCAGTTTTGCAGACTTTTTGTGTTTGTGTGTATGTATTAGGCAGAGCTGGTACATCTCCTGGGATTGGTAGAATGGCATTACGTAGTAGGTGTCCGGTAGGGTGCAGTGGCACAGCCTCCCATCCACCAGAGCTGGTCACTGCTGGGCTCTGTGCACTTTCCTGCTACGCTGAGCCTTGATTGCTGTTGGCATGTCAGTGGAAAGGGTTTGCCCCTGGCTGATCAGCTCCAAAGACTAGTGTCGATCACCTTGGAGGATTGGTTGTGCAGGGCCACCCCACCCATGGAGCAGGACCTATTTCAGTGGGGCTCTGGTGCCCGCTGAGTCTATTCCTTGAGTGTGTCACTTGTGGAGTTTGTTGGATGGTGCCCCAGTGGGGTCCAAAGTTGTCCACCCTGCTCACTGGCTCTGGGGCCTCCTGGGAGACCCAGGCCTTGGTCGGCTGCCACCTGTGCTCTGCTTGGGGCCACCAGGCATGAGCTACAAAGTGACCTGCAGACGGCTGCTACTTATGCTGGGCTTGGAAGTTTCCAGGAGAGGCCAAGCTGTGAACCAAGACTGTCTGCCGCTAATGCTGGTCCTGGGACCACTAAGCAAGGGGTATGGGGCATGCTGAGGCTAGATGCTGCTTGTCTGAGATATTTTAGAAAGTCTGAAGCATGAGCCAAAACAAACCATTCATATAGAAGCACCCTGGCTTGGTCTGCAGGTAGGGTAGGACAGGATCTCAGGGATTACCGGGGCCCAGAAAACAGCGATGGCCAAGTAGACGGAAACGGATATGGTGCTCACTTGCTGGTTCCATGGGAGAATTGCTCAGGAAAGGAACAGTGGCTTTTGCCAGCCCTTCTGGCTAGGAAAACCTGCCCCTCCAGCCCTCATCCTGACGCCAGACAACTGAGCTCCACTCTGAATGTCCCCGGTTCCTTTCAAGCTGCTTCCCCAGCCTAGATTTTAGCGTGAGTGAGTCCAAGTAAGTCTTAGCACAGACCTTTTAAGAGGAATGCCTGGGACTCCAGAAAACCACCATCACTCTCAGCCATAGTCACCGGTTGTTTTTATAGACAGAAGTTACACGGACTTCTCTTTCTGGCACTGGAACTCTGGGCGTGGAGACCTGGTATGGGGCTGGGTCCCCTACTCCTCCGGGAGGAACTCAGCAGTTGATATGTACCCCCCGACTTTTAAAAAATGTTTTTATCCTCATCTGACCAGTTTTTTTTTTTCCATTGCTTTTAGAGAGAACAGATGGGAGACGAAGAGAGAGAGAGAGAGAGAGAGAGAGAAACATCGATGCCAGAGAGAAGCATTGATTAGTTACCTCCCCTATGTGCCCCGGCCAGGAATTGAAACTGCAACCTAGGTATGTGCCCTGGCTGAACATCAGACCTGCAACCTTCAGGTATGGGATGATGCTCCAACCGCGTGAGCCACAATTGCCAGGGCTTCCTCCCGATTTTTACCTGCCACACGTTGGTATGGGACAAACTTGTTCTGCATCTCTACCCCTCCTACCAGTCTTTATATGGCTTCTTCTTCATATACTTAGTTGTAGGACTGCTCTTCAGCTAGATTTCAGGGGGTTTTGAATGATGGTTGTTCTGTAGTTTGGTTGTAGTTTTGATGTGGTTGTGAGAGGATGTGAGTACTAGATTTACCTCTGCTGCCATCTTGACCAGAAGTCACTTCATTTTTTCCCCCCATAAATATATCCTTTTGTTCCACAAGCATTTGTTAAAAGGGATTTTTTTAATCCGTTGAATTGGCTTGGTGCCTTGATAATAAAATCAGTTGAGCACATGTGTAGAGATCTATTTCTGAGTTCTCTATTCCATTCCACAGGTTTATTTGTCTTCCATTAAATCCATACTACCCTGTTTTTATTATTGCATCTTTATAGTAAATCTTTAAATCAGAAAGTAATATGTCAAGATTGTTTTGGCTATCTCAGTTTCTTTGCATTTCTGTATAAATTTTAGAATAAGCATGTTAATTTCTATAAAAAACTGGGTGAAATATTAATAGACAGGCATCAAACCCATCAATTAATTTTAAAATAATGGGTATCTTAATAATATTATCCTCGAATCCATAAACATTTATTTAAAAGTCCATTAACTTTGTTTAGCGATGTTTTGTAGTTTTCAGTTAGTGATTTTACTTACTGGTTGTTAGGTGTACTTCCAGGGATTTGATGTTTTTAATACCATATTTATTTATTTATTTAATCCTCACCTGAGGACATTTTTTTCAATACTTTCTAGAGAGAGAGGAAAGGAGAGAGAGAAACGTTGATATGAGAGACAAACATCAATTGGTCGCCTTCCGTAGGGTCTGGGATCATATGAGCTTGGCGTAGGGATGGTATGCACCCCAACCAGGGATTGTATACACCTGACTGGGGATCGAAACTGCTACCTGGGTACGTGCTCTGATGGAGAATAGAACCTGCAACCTTTTTGTTGCGGATGACACTCCAACCAACTGAGCTACGTTGGCCAGGGCTCATGCAATTTTTTAAAGTTTTATTTTCCAGTTGTTTGCTGGTGGGAGATAGGATAACAATTTGACTTTTTGTATGATCCAATCCTGCTAATTTCACTTATTCATTCTAGTGTTTTTGTAGATACAATGCTGTTTTCCATGTATAAAATCACGCTATCTATAAATAACAACAATTTCATGCTTCCTTTTCAATATTATGCTTTGTTTTTATTTTTCTTGTTTTATTATATTTTCTAAGACTTCCTTTCCTTATGTCTTTAGTAACTTAATTTTATCTATTTTAATTTATATTGTGAGTTAATAAAAACTCATGATTGGTGTCCTGCACTGTGTGTTCAGGTTGGAGTATAACTTTTTAAAATGGATTAAATATACAGAACAAAATTAACCATGTTAATCATTTTTCAGTGTACAGTTCTGAGGCATTAGGTCCATTCACATTGTGTAAACCATCACCACCACCCAGATCCGGAATCTTTTCATCACCTCAAACAGAATCTCTGAACCCATTCAACTCTAGCTCCTCATTCCACTCCCTACCCGGCTCCTGAAAACCACCATTCTACTTTCAATTTATACATGCACACGTACACACACAGTCTGTCCAAAAAGTCCAGCCATTGTTAATATAACGAGAATGGTTTGCATGACACCAATGTGACCTGGCAGCCAAGGAGCGTGGACTGGGATTCGCATGCATGAACAATGACAACTTCACCGTACTGGTCAGTAGGGGCAGTAGATGCCATTGAGTGAGCATGTGTCCTGTGTGGCCATCACATTCAAAATGCCTGAGCAAGTAGAGCCATGAATCTGCATCACATTTTGCATTAAGCTTGACCATTCCTCCATGGAAACTATTCAGATGATTCAGGAGGCTACAGCTGTAAGCAACCGGTGATTGGCAGCTTCATCACAACAACGCGCCTGACATCACATCTTGGGCAGAGTTTTTTGGTGAAACATCAAATTGCCCAAATGACTCAGCCCCTCTACAGCCCAGATTTGGCACTTTGCAACTTCTGGCTTTTCCCAAGACAGAATGATGACGTTGTGAACAATAATGGGAAAATGAAAAAGCAGAATAGGTTTAAGGATGTTAAAATATCTAAATGTTGGATAAATAGCCAAGACAAAATGCCTTCTTAGTCAAGAAATTAAATAAGAAATTAAAAATAAGGCCAAACTTTAGAAAGAAAAGCACTAAGTACAAGCTGAGCATTTCAACCACTTTACAGATTAAAACACATTTATTCTTTCAATCATCAAATTAATATCAATTATAAATCTATTATATTCTCTTAACACACTTTGATTATATGTCTACTGCTTTCCACAATGTCTACTATTGTTTCTTATGTGAAAATCTGTAAAAATATTCTCTTCCTTTTTTCTCTATTTCTGATTTCAGATTTCCAATAAAAAAATCAAACTGACATTTGTGTCCTAGAATTGAGAAGCTTTTGGCCAAGCCCATAGGACATGATCTGGGTTAGAATCCAAGACAGAGCCACCTGGGACAAGAATGTAAAATCCAGGACAATTCAGGTCAGTATAAGAAACTGGTTATTTTATAAACAAGTGACATTTTTATTTTATTTTATATTCACTTTATATTTGTGTCTTTTAGAGATGTCCCTATACTCCGCCCTTTGCTCACCTCCAGCCCCCGCCACCCCTTCCCTCTGGCCATCACCACTCTGTTGTCAGTGACTATGGGCAAAGCATGTATGTTCTTTGGCTAATCCTTTCACCGTTTTTTTACCCAGTCTCCCCTCCCTTCTGACAGCTGTCAACCTGTTCCATGTGACCATGCCTCTGTTTCTATGTTGCTCATCAGTTTATGGAGAATGTAATTTTAAAGCAAATGCCGTATTCAGCACAATGAGTATCTTTTTCTCTTGGTATTCTTAGGAGACACGCATTCTTTATAGAATGTTATTCAGTTTTAGAACTAAAATTTTGATGTGGCAAATAAAAGACTATTTCTTTTATAATATTCACTCTCTCTTTTTTAAAACTTTTTTTTTAGAGCGAGTTTAGGTTCACAGCAAAATTGAGCAGAAAACACATAGAATTCCCGTATATTCCACACACCTATAGCCTTCCCCATTAGCAACATCTTCCGCCAGAGAGATACATTTGGTACAACTGATGAATCTATATTGATGTATTATCAGCCAAAATCTGCAGTGTATAGGAAGGTTTTGTACATTCTATGAGTTTGGACAAAGATATGACATACCCACCATTATAGCATCCTACACAGTAGTTAGTTTCACTGCCCTAAAATTCCTCATGCTCTACTTTTTCATTCCTACTCCTCCATCCCTCAGCTCCTGGCTGCTGCTGATCTTTCAACTGTCCCCATAGGTTTTGTGTTTTCCACCATGTCATATAGTTGGAATCATACACTATGTAGCCTTTTTAGATTGGCTTCTTTCTCTTTAGTAATATGCATTTAAGTTTCCTCCATATCTTTTCATGAATTGATACCTCATTTCCTTTTAGTGCTGAATAATATTCCATTGTCTGGATGTACTGTAATTTATTCATTTATTCACACACTGAAGGACATCTTGATTGTTTCTAAGTTTGAGCAATTATGCATAAAACTGCCATATTATCTTTTTAAAATAATAAGTGTTTGGGATTATGTGTATAATTTTGGGCCCTTGGATATAGTCTTCTTCTCTCCTCTATTTATAGTCATACCCTTGATGACCTTATCTAGTTCCCTGGCTTACATGCCATCTGTATCTTGACTGTTTCCAAATTTATACCTCATTGCAAACCCTTCTCTCCTGAACTTCAGACTCACCCATTCTAAGGCCTAGTTCGTCGCTCCATTTGGATGTCCAATAGTCATATCAAACTCAACATGTTCCCAGCTGAGCTCCTGTTCTTCCTTTCCATCCCCTGCCTCAGATATACTCTACAGGCAGTGTGCTCGCTCTCTCTCTCTCTCTCTCTCTCTCTCTCTCTCTCTTTCTCTGTTAATTTTGTTTTTCTAGTTGCTCAGGCCCCCCAAAATTGGAATTCTTGAATGCCTCTCTTTCTGTCATATTCCTTATCTAATTAACCAGGAAATCATGCAGAATATGCAATATTCTGTATATCCCGATACACAGATTTATAATCTGACCCCTATTCATTCCTGCCAGAGCTACTGTGTGTTTTTTTTTATTAATCACTATTACATGTCACCCATAATAGCCTCCTCAACGTCTCAGCCCAGCAGCCTTAAGTATCCTTCTACTGTTACTATTATTTTAGTTTGAAGCAATCAAAGCATTTCAGAAAAACTGGAAGTTCAGGACAAAGAATTGATTTTTCCTGAATAATTTGGGCATAAATTGCTGACCTGATGCCTCATCACTCTCCTCCCCCCAAATTCCTCAGCCTGTGTTCTTACAAACAAGGACTTTATCCCGCGCAACAACAATGCAACCATGAAAATCAAGACGTTAACAGTGATACATCTCAATTACTTAATCCTCAGACCATATTTAAGTTTCATCGTTTGACCCCAATAATGCCTTTCATAGCAAAATGATTCAGTTCTATAGCTGCCATTGCACTTAATTGTCGTATCTCTTTAGACAACTTTAGTTTGGAACTGTTTCTCAATCTTCTCTCGACTTTCATGATGTTGATGTTTTTGAAGATCACAGACCAGTTATTCTGTTAAATTGTTCCCAATATGAGTCAGTCTCGCATTTCCCCATAAGTAGATTCAAATTATGCTGCTTTGGCAAGAATATTAGAAAAACGAGCTCTGTGTTTCTCTTGAGGCATCTTTTCAGGTGGTACACAACTTTGATGAGACTGAATGTGATCCCTCATTTAGTGTCTGCCAATTTTCTCCACTGTAAAGTAACTATTTTCCCCTTTGTAATTAATAAATATTTTGCATGAAGTTACTTGGAAACTGTGTAGATATTCTATATCACACTATTTATGTATTTTTTATATCTGTATGTGATGCAGGGTGCAGCCAGGAGGGGGGCCCCCAAAATAGGGATTTGGAGTGGGGCCCAGAACTCAGGGTGTCCAGGAAATATTAGAGGGACATATAAGATGTCCTCACCCCCTCCCCCACAGGTGTGAGTTGGGGGAAGGGACACATGGAGCAGGGACATGCAGAGCTGCTAATCCATGGCATCGTCATTTAACATATCTATAGCCTTTGGCTGGTAGCTTAGATGTGTTAAATAGCTGTGGCCATGCTCTGAGCCAGGGGGATGGAAAGGACTCCCCCCAAGATGTGACTGGGGGAGGAACCCCAAGTTACAGTACCTGCGTGGGAGCTTGAAGAAGATTGGCTCCAGAAAATGGGGACACACCTGCCCAGACTCACGATGGCAGCCCAGTAAACTTGGAATAATACAGGAATGCTGGCAGGTGTAACTGATTGTAGGAGGAGTTGGAAATGGGGGTACAGAAGAGATTTAGCGCGGGGATTTAGACGGAGATGCGACACCCACTGGAGAGAGATCCATGCGGTTTCACCAGAGTCAGGAACCCCACAGCTTTGCCAGAGTGGGGACCCCTTCCCCACAGCTTTGGTAGAAGAAGGACCACACGGCTTTGGGGTGCTCCCTTCGGCTGCGTGGCCTGGGAACAAGAGATACTTTGCCTGAAAGAAGGGTGAAAGAACTCTTGCCAGTAGGCCATGAGAAAGTGCCACATGGCTTTGGATTAATTAGAGATCCTGCCTGGACAACGACACAGCTGACGGTGTCAAGAGCCTGGATCCCAGACGTGTGATTCTTTTCCTGAGTTACGGTACCCTGGATTAGGGGCAGGGGGAGAAGGAAGTACTGTGGGCATCTGTGGGTATCCTAAAGGACTTTGATATTTTAATGAAGATGTTAAGTTGCTACTTTAACCCTGTATAGCATTAAATAAACATTTCCTTTCCTTTTCACAAATCTCTGGCTTTGAGAGGCATCTTTCCATAAGGCGGTGGACCATAACGGACCTTCTGTTGCTCTGTAACATATGGACTCATTGTTTGTTATAGTTAGTTTTAATTTTATGCAATTTTATTCATTTTATTGTTTCAATTTTACTAGTGACTATAATTATTTATTTTGGTGCTCAAATTGTCCCTAATTTTGTTAGTGGGTGCTCTTTCAAGCGGGCCTCTGTATCCTTTTGCTATGTTCCTATCCTTCTTTAAATATTTTCTTCCTTCTTCCCTTCCTTTCCTTTTTTTCTCCTTTTCTTCCTTTCCTCCTTCTTTCCTTCCTTCCCTCCTTTCTTTCTTCCTTCCTTCCTTTTCTCCTTCCTTCCTTCCTTCCTTTTCTCCTTCCTTCCCTCCCTCCCTCCCTCCTTTCTCCTTTCCTTGGCACAAGATGTTCCAGGCTCATCTTATAATTTCCCTGTCTGAGCCTTGGAATCAGGCATTTTAACGAGGGATACTGGTTCTTTTCTGTGGAAATCCCTCCGCAACACAGCCTCCCCTGTTTGCTGCTACTGCCTGGGATACCCTCCTTTCCCTCTTGGGCTCCAGACTTCTTGTGCCAGGCTGCCCACCCACACAAATGTCCTCTTAGCCAGTTCAAGCAGAGGCCTTTGAAAACCAGTCAGCTCATGTCACTTCCATGGCTCAAAACCCTAAGACAGCTTTATTTCCCTCAGAGTTCACACCATATGCTCCAAGCTCTGACCCAGTAAGGATCAGCCCCCCATTATGCTCCTGTCTCCTCAGCTGCTGCTATGTCCTTGCTCACTCTGCTGTGCACGCACCAGTTTCTCTCCTGCTGGCGCACCTTTGCTCTTCCTCCAAAGATCCTTTTAGCCAGCTGCCTAATGCATCCAAGTTTTTGCTGAAATCTCATATTACAATGAGGCTTACCCTGACTCACCTATTTAATACTACACACTTCCATTTGCTTAGGCTGATGTTTCTTCCCCTTAGTAAAAATGCGTGAATGGATCTGTTTGGGAATGGAAGCTGATGCCCGCATGACATGGACCTGAAAGGAAATGCAGAACCGGAGAGGCCCGAGCCACTCTGCCTACGACAGAGAGCGGAATTTGAAGTTTGTATAGGTAGCTCCCCAGCAAAGGAGTGAGGTCTCTGGGAACAGCAGAGATAGGAACAAGATCCCAATGTTTAAGAGCAAAGTTGGCTCACACTTACACGCACAGTGTGTTTCGGACATTGGAGCAATGCCGCCATATTGTTTGGAGGTGCACGCAGGCAGCTTGGGAATGCAGTGGTATCAGCTTACTGCGGTGAACTGTGCCAGTGAGAACTTGTGCACCCCCAGGAGGGTGGAAGAGTGGTGGCCTTCTCACAGCCTGTGGAAAGAAGGATGAAGCTGCAGAAATAAGCTGTTACAGAGCAGTCCAGAGGCTTTAGGGACTTGTAGGTGCAGGTGATACATAAGGATGCAAGAATCTCCCATAGGGTATCTCCCGGATCTGGTCCAAATGAATATCTATGTGCTCAGAGAAAGAGAGCCCACCTTTCAAAGAACTCCATCTGAAACTGCCAGATGTGTTCTGGGAACGACAAGAGTGTTGGGTTGACACGGGACATCCTCACATTGGGCGGGTAGTCAGTGTGCTGGGCAGAGCTTAGAACAGGGGTGTCACACTCATTTTCAGCGGGGCCTACATCAGCCTCACAGTTGCCTTCAAAGGGACGAGTGTAATTTTAGGACTGTGTAAATATAACTACTCCTTAACTAGGGGCAAGGAGCTCTACATTCGTCCCTTTGAAGGCAACCGTGAGGCTGATGTGGCCCCCTGTGAAAATGAGTGTGACACTCCCCCATGAAAATAAGTTTGGCTTAGAACCATGAGACCAACTACGATACATTTTCATATATTATGTATTTAACTATCATTGTATGTATATTAAACCAGAGACACTATGCAGTAGGGTGCAAGATTTTAAAGTAAATCTAAAATGAAATTTTTCTGTTGAAGTAACTTGCCTTAGACTATGTCTTCACATCCTAGGAGTTGTTCATTACCCTCTGCCACTGGATCACTACGCTGTAAGAATTAGAAAATCACTAAAGGATGGTAAAGACACCATCATGTCTTTCTCTACTACTCTTGTTGACCTCAGGCAAATTCATCAGGTTTCTCATTTATAAATTAAGAAGGTGGACCAAATATTTTTAATTGGGCTGCTTTTGGCTTTTAGAAATACCCTCAGGCCCTTCTCTTTCCTTCTCTCTCCACATCTCTTTTTCTGTAGGTCTGTTCTATTCTCTCCTCTCTACCATTTGTCTTCCTGTGAGTCCTCTTGAGTGTCCATTTTCTTAGAACTTTTATCCTTACCTGGTCCAAGGTGATAGACTCTCCTCTCTAATTTTTGACAGTTCTTAATTTTTAGTTTTTGCCTCTGCTGTCAGTTGCACAGTGGGTCAGTTTCCATTTCATTTCTCATACGTGAAAGGAAACTGACAGGTGCAGCTCATCTCTTTGAAAACAGTGGTAGACTCTTGGCCAACCAATACTCGAGATACACTGAGATCAGCCCCCATCCTGGTCCAGTCAGTTAGTCAGCAAGCGGTAGGTTGTGTTAGAAAACATGGCTGCGACCCTTTAGCAGAAGTGTAGGGAACTCATATTCCTTTAGAAGTAAATATAATTGGCAGGAATCATTTTTAAAAAGTCATATTTAATCCCAAACCTCTTCTGGCTCATATTAATCCTATGACAAGTAAGATACCGTGTCTCATACCCAGGTTCACTACAATGATTGTTTTGACATTTAGGACCACATTTCCTGTATGTCAGTGTGATTTATGGTAATCACCTATGTAAAGAAATTCTAGAGAAGGAACACAACCTTACTCAAAGTTTTTGGTTGCTGAATATTTTAGGCTCAGTAAAAAGACAAGTCAATTCTCTAGCCATTTCCTTTTATTCAACGGAAATTTATTTATTTATTTATTCACTTGTTTTATTGTTGTTCAAGTACAGTTGTTTCCTTCCCCCCCAACGCCAGCCATCCCCACCTCCCACCCTTGATCCTAGCCCCCTTTGGCTTTGTCCATGTGACCTTTATTCATGTTCTTGACAACCCTTCCCCCTTTTCCCCCGTTATCCCCTCCCACCTCCCCTCTGGTTACTGTCAGTTTGTTCTTTATTTCCATATGTCTGGTTCTATTTTGCTCATTTGTTTGTTTTGTTGATTAGCATCCACTTATGGGTGACACAATACGGTATTTTTCTTTCACCTCCTGGCTTATTTCACTCAGCATAATGCTCTCCGGTTCCATCCATGCTGTTGCGAAGGGTAGGAGCTCCTTCTTTCTTTCTGCCACATAGAATTCCATTGTGTAAATGTACCAGAGTTTCTTGATCCATTCATTTACTGATGGGCACCTGGGTTGCTTCAACAGATACTTACTGAATGCCGTTTATGGACTGGGCACTCTTCTAAGCAATGTGGATACAGCGGGGAACAAAATGAACAAAAACCCTACTCGCATGACATTCATATTCTAGAGAAATATAAGTACATTGTTGTTGGGTTGTTTTTTCTTTAAAAAATGTTTTAAGCAAAGAGAATTATATAACAAAATGTATTACCATACGATTTCACTTATACGTAGAATCTAAGGAATAGCATAAACAAACAGAGACAGACTCAGAGATACAGACACAGGCTGACGGCTCCAGAAGGCAGCGCTGTTGGGGCTGGGGGGGAAAGGTGAAGGGATAAAGAAGAACAAATTGGAAGTTACAAAATAGTGACGGGGTTGTAAACTACAGCATAGGGGACATAGTCAATAATATTGTAATAAGTATGTACGGTGGCAGGTGGGTTCTGGAAATCAGACCCATTCCCTGTCCATCTCCCCTTTTCAGAATGCTGTGGACTGAACTGTGTCCCACAAAAATCCACACATTGAAGCCTTAACTCCCAATGTAGCTGTACTTAGAGATGGGGCCTATACGGAGGTGGAAAGGTTAAATGAGGTCTTAAGAATTGGGTCCTGACTCTTTAGAGCGGGTGCGTTAAAAAAACAACAAAAAAGCTCTCTGCCATGTGAAGTTATAGCAAGGTTGCTCACCAGAGCTTCTTGCAAGCCAGGAGGGAGGCCCTCACCAGACACTGAATTTGTGGGCCCCTTAATCTTAGACTTCTCAGCCTCCAGAACAGTTACTGACCCAGTGATGGAGATGTTATCAACAAATTGCTATTCCCTGCGCATTTTGGATATTTCTGATTGTGTCCTGCTTACGGACCGAATGCTTGGGAACCTTCAGAGAGAGGCTGCAAACAACTTCGAATCCTTACGATAAAATACTGCAGACTTATTTCCAAGGAGGCAGCTAGGAAAATGCCATCTATAGTTTAGCAGCAGGAGTACAGCCCTAATGACCCTCTACTCTGGTTTGGCTCTGATTGCGAAGGCGAGCCTCTCAGAGAACAACAGGACGTGGCATCACCTAAAGGCACAGAATTGACAGTGAAGGAGTCAACATACGATAGTGAAGCGGAAGTAGTACGACCTTCAGCTGGATCAGGAAGAACAAAAAAATCTAGACTTAGACAACTTCATTTGATGCAAGCATTTTTATTAGCTGCAAACAGTAGCAAATCATGTGATTGTTATTCCAACTGCAAATGTTTCTAAATATATCATTAGTTCTTGTGTGTAATAATTTTTTTTTTTAAAAGGGAGAGATACCAGAGCTCTCTCCCTGTCATGTGATGACAGTGAGGAGGTGGCTGTTTGCAAGCCATGAAGAGGACACTCACCAGCCAGAAATTTGATCTTGGACTTCCCAACTGTGAGAAAAGAAATTTCTGTTGCTTAAGCCACCAGTTTATGGTATTTTGTTGTAGCAGCACAAGGAGACTAAGTTGCAAAGGAAAGAATTATTCTGAATTTGGTGTTTATCAACTCCAAGCAGGATTTATACTTTTATAATATTATATTTATGCAGATCCATGAACAATTTTAAAAACTTCGTATAAATAATCTCATGCTCTGCATGTATTTCATGTAATAAAGAAGTGGTCTATTTTCATTACAATTTGAAAATTTGATGAAAGTTGCGGCCAGTTTTCTCACGGAAAAATGTGAACTATTCTGTATACAATTTCCGACAGTTCATGAAATGTGAAGCTCAACCGTGAACTCCAGATTAAGAACCTTTGCTTTGATCAGAATTACTCTTCAGAATACTCAGCCCACAATATTGTAAGATTGCTAATCATGCAGAAACAGAGTAAATCATGGCCACTATTCCATGTTTACTGAGACTAAAAAATAGACTCACATTCTAGAAAGATATTGAATAATAAAGTTTGGGAACAAAAATTTTTTTTTGAGTCACCAGAAAATTAGATTATTTACATACTGAATTTTTCAAGTTTCCTAAGTAATTGAGGTTCAGCAGCAAGAATCACACAGTAGTGATATTGGCTTGATAAGGAGTTAATGACAAATTGGCCTCATTTGGCCTGGAAGAAAGGGTTTTATCTATTATAAATGAATAGAACTGAAAAAAAAAATAGCGTTCTTGTATGTAGCACCTTGATTGCTATAGTTAAATACCATGTCCCATTTTGTTCCCCCGTAAAATGTGAGGATGCACATCTATCTCCCTGGGAAACTGGAAAGCAAAGGGTTCTTTTTAAAACACCTGGTGTGAAGTTTCTTGGAATGGATGCCCAGCACAAGGTGTGATTGTTTCTTGGCATGCCGGTAAGCGCCTCCGTGCTGCACTTGGCTTTCCTCTGTCAGCAGCAGAATACCGTGAAACCCGTTCAAGGCCAAATGAACATTTACAGCTGAATTACCACCTGCCACGAACACAGAAAGAAATATTGACGTTAAATGGAGTCATTTGGGAACTCAAGGAGAGGACAGGAGCGTGGAACCAGGTGAGATCCATCGCGCCTAGCCAAGTTTCAGAGAGGCAAGGTCACCCTGTCCTGCGGAAAATCGCACAGGTCTGGAACACTGTGGGAATCATATTCACATGTCTGTTGAAATCTGTCATCCCTGTATTTAGGGACGGGTGCTAAAAGATAGGAAGGCGACATTGTCTGACGTGAACTCTGGAGCAACTATTTCCCAGGCAGAAAGGAAGAGGTTGAACTACATAAAGATGGGAAACAGAAGGTAACATGCACAAGGTCAAAGAGAGACAGAATTCTGGGGCCAGGAAGAATCAGTTAGGAACAAAGATCATTTTTATGTCTTTGGGGACATAAACAGAAGCAAAGTGAGAGACAGACAGAAAGGGGTGGGGCTAAGGAAACTGAATTGCTGATAACTGCAGGAGGATAAACCCTAGAATAGAATGATCACCTGTTCTAATAGGTGATTGCTGGTAGGATGTAGAAAAAGAGGTAAACTTAATAAAATTTAGGAGAAGGGAGAAAAAAATAAAGAATAGGATAGCTACACCTTAACTGAGTCCCCACATGGCCTGTGACTGCGGTAGGTTGAAAAATAGTATCCCCTTAAAAGATACCCACCTCCTAATCTCCGGAACCTGTGACTATTACCTTATACGCACCTCTGCCTGCCCACCACCCTCCAAGTCTTTGTGGATATAAGTATTTGGAGATGACGAAGTTGTCCTAGATTATCCTGGATTTTCCCTAAATAAAAACACAGGCATCCACATAAACTGGAGGTAGAGAGAGATGTGATACACATAATAGAGAAAGAGGCTGAGACTGAGATGATTTGGCCACAAGCCAAGGAAGGCTGGCAGCCACAGGAAACGGGAAGAGGCCGGGAAAAGGTTCTCCCGGTAGAGAGCCCAGCGGAAGCTTGGCCCTGCTGACACCTTGATTTCTATCCATTGGAACTGATCTTGGACTTCTGGCCTCCAGAATTGTGAGAAAATAAGTTTCTGTTGTTTTACACCATGCCGTTGGTATCAATTTGTTACAGTGGCAGTAGGAAACTAACACATAGACCCCCCCCCCAAAAAAAAATCAGCAGCAGAGACTCACACAACAAGGATATCAATGATTGCAAATGATACGTTAGCCTCTTTGACATCAGAATAATCTAACCATGGGAGTTTCCCAAAGTAAGAAAGCATATGAGAAAAGAATTAAGAATTTATTGTGCCTTTTCCGCAGAATTGTATTTTAGAATAGTCAGGCAACCCCACCGATGCGGGAAAGCTCTTTTGAAAACAGGGAGAAGGAATGATGGAATCAGAAAAGCTGCAGTTTTTCGGCCCCTAGTGAGAAGATGGGAGCAGAATTATTAGCGGTTCTCAAAGTTGGCTGCTCACCGGAACCATTCAAAGGGCTTTGAAAACTATTGACCCCTCTATCCAGCCACTAGACATCCTGATGCAATTGGTCTGGCGTGAGTTCCGGGCATCAAGGTATTTAAAACCTCCCAAGTGACTTCTAACGAGCAGCCTGGGTTACAAATCACTGCTATCAAAACACCACTCCCAAGACTTCTTTTATTTTGCTTTTCTCATCACCCAGGAAGAAATGTACCTTCCAATGCAGACATCGGGCCCTGGCTGCCTCAGCACAGTGATCAAATTTAGAATCACCATGCTTAGGACCGCCAGACACATGCGCTTTCTGATGTGACAGAACACACTCTCGTAATAATGAGTATAAAATAGACTTTGCCCTTCACTGCATAAAATTCCAGGTAAAATCCACAGCGATAGCTACGCTAAGTGCCCTGAAGGAAAGGTACGTGGTGACAAGAGAGGGTCTCATGGGACCAAAGCTGCATCAGGAGTCGGGAGCGCAAACACCTGGGGTGGCACATGCACTAATGAAACTCGTACGACGATGCTTTGATTCACAAGCTGGCGGGGTGTCTCAAACCCCGTTTCTGCCACACCCTCTGTTTACTTCAAGACAGGTTCATGGGGGAGTGGGAACATTGTCTTACAGACCTCATACCAGTCGGTGCCCAGCAGCCTCCTTCTGCGTCCCTGCTTCCTTCCTTGGGGACAGAGCTCCAAAGAAGAGCCACCTGCTCCTAAGTGCCCATTGCCCTCTGGAGGGCGCTGAGAGCAGACCCTGGGCCACTTGTAAGCCAGCAGCCTTGATTGGTCACTATGGCTGTTTCCTCTGACGGGGGGGGGGGGGGGG
>PVKU01006561.1:0-101691 GCA_004027475.1 Anoura caudifer
TCCAGTTCCCGATAGGTAGCTGGAGACAAGTTACCTAACCTTTCTGTGCCTTGGTTTCCTCATCTAAACCAGTGATTCTCAACAAAGACAGTTTTGCCCCAAAGGACACTTGGCATTGTCTGGAGACATACTTGGTTTTCAAGACTGCAGGGGGATGCTGCTGGCATGGAATGGGCAGAGGCCAGAGATGCTGCCCAACATCCTGCAGTGCACAGGACAGCCCTACAGTGAATGACTGGCCCCCAGGTGTCAGTGGTGCAGAGGCTGAGAAATCCCGCTCTGAGTATGATGGAGATACTAGTACCTACCTCATAGGACTGCTATGAGGGGCAAATAAGTTAAAATATGTAACGTGCTTAGAACAATGCCTGGCACACAGTAATTGCTAGGTGTTAGCTATTATTGTTATAATCATTCTCTATCACTTCATATCACTGTTTATGTTCTTTAAAATCTCATAAACATTCTTTTAAGTAGTTTTTGAATATCTTTTAGTAAAGTATCTTTTCATAGAAACATTGCATACTCCTAACAAGCCTTTCTTTCTTCCTCCCCAGATGAAATTAAAGCAGAAATAGAAAAGCAGAGGTAAGCTGGGGCACTTTCTCCTTGCTGAAATACAGTTTACAGGGAGTAGGTAGTGGCCGAGGGGAACCCCCTTCTCTGCTCGTTCTCTCATATTTCTGGTCTTCGGGCAGCACACACTCTCCTGGCCCGGAGTGGGACACGTAGCAGAGCTCTGTGTGAGTTTGAACCGATGCTGAGTTAGCAGGTTACTGGCTCAGTGACTGTATTTGGAGGAAAGCGAAAGGAAGGTCAAGTTAATGCTGTTGTACCTTTTCTTGACAGAAGAGGCAAAGCCCTTGCCTCTTGTAAGTCATGCTTGCTTAAGCAGGAGGACAGCTTGTCCGATAAGAGGCTGTTCCTTATCTTCATAGTAATGAAGCCAGTTAGTCATATTTCAGAAACAGCTCTGACATGGCCATTGCCAAGATCCAATGCAGGATGCAGTAGATACAACTCGCTGACCCGAGACCTCGCTCTCTGCCTGTGGCCACTCTGGTATTTTGTCCAAATACATGTATGTGTTAATTTTTAATTGTTTAGCCCCACAGGTGCAGTTTGCAGGCATTTTTAATTAAATGGTTATAGGTAGGATGGGCAGTTAAGAGTGTAGTGGAGGAAAAGCAAGCTTTTTTTTTTTTTTTTTTTTAATTTTCCCTCTCTGGCCCTCTCCTGCTCTTTTCCTAGGCTTGGCACTGCTGCACCACCAAAGGCAAACTTCATTGAAGCTGACAAGTATTTCCTTCCATTCGAGCTAGCTTGCCAGTCCAAGTCCCCACGGGTGGTCAGCACATCCCTCGACTGCTTGCAGGTACCATGTTTGAAATTAATTGTGTAAAGGGAGTTCTCTTCAGGCCACATTGGTGACCCCTCTGCTTCTCAGAATGCTCTCTGGGATGATGGAAAAAGGAGCATCTCAACTTACTCTTTTTGATTAAATTTGAGAGGGAGGGAGGAAGGTACGGTGGGTAGGGGAGAGACAGAGAGAGAGAAACATTGTTTTGTTGTTACATTTATTTATGCATTCATTGGTTGATTCTTGTATGTGTCCTGACCAGGGATTGAACCCTCAACCCTGATGTATTGGGACAGCTCTCTAACCAACTGAGCTACCTGGTCAGGGCCACATTCCAACTAATTTTGTACAGAGGTCTCATGAGAGAGGGAAGTGAGAGGGGACTGACCTCCTTACCTAACAAAAGAATTCGCCCTGGCTGGGTACTCAGTTGGTTAGAGCGTCATCCCAACACACCAAGGTTGTGAATTCGATCCCAGGTCAGGGTATGTACAAGAACCGACCAGTGAAAGCATAAATAAACAGAACAACAAATCAGTGTTTTTCTCTCCCTCTCTCAAAAATTAATAAAACTAAAAAATATTTTTAAAGGAACTTTCTCCCCCAGAAATACTTTGTTGATCTCTCTTATGCATGTTTTTCTAGAATATTTGCTACACGTGGACATATGTTTTTATTCAGCTTCTTCCTTGATGGCATTAAAATTTATAAAATCAAGTAGAAAAATATATACAATCAAACCTCATTATTTGTAGTAATATTCTGTACAGTTGTTTTGAACACTGATTTAGCAAATTCTGAACCATTGTTTCTAAAGGAAAAACAGGGTTAGGTTCCCTTGAGCCTCTGGTCTCGGCATGCTCGTCAGCTGATCAATATGCAACTGTTCTTCGTGTGTTTCGTTTAAAGACACGTATTTCCTGTGTATGACCGATTCACTAACTGAACGCACAGTCCATAGCACTATACCGTATGCCTGAACAAAACCTACACGATTTCTCCATAAAGCACATCACTGCCTTCTTTCTCTTAGGAACACCGGACAGGGCTTCACACCATGGTTGAGGGCTATTTTAAATGGCAAAATTTTGTGCTATTTTAAAAGGACAGAAATGGGAAAAACATAACACTCAATGGAACACACACACACACAAAAAAAAAACACTTTACAGTATGAGGGCTGAATCAAGAAGGCAAAGTGTCTCCTTATTTGACCTCAGCTAGGAACCTGCCCATCAGGTGATTCAAAGTTTCCGCTGCTCTGTACGTGCCTGCAAGTGACCGCAAAAGCACCCCAAGTATCAATTTGGGGGTTACAAATAAATTTTAGGAAGTGCATTTATGAATACAAAGTCTGCGAATAATGAGGATCAACTGTACTTAGACCGCCAGTAACGTTGTCATAAATTACCTTTCACTAACGAAGAGGCAGAAGAAGAAAAGTTAGGGTGACTTGTCTGATAATGTACAGGTAATGAGGGACAGAAATAGCGCTACAACTTGGATCTTTTAATTCCTGGTCCACATCCCTGGTTTCATTTTTTTTTCCATTTTAAAATTATATAGGTTTCAGCCCTGGCTGGGTAGCTCAATTGATTGGAGCATCATCCTGTGTACCAAAAGGTTGTAGGCTTGATTCCCAGTCAGGGCACATACCTGGGTTGCAGGTTCAATCCCTGGTCGAGGCATGTGTGGGAGGCATCTGATTGATGTTTCTCTCTCACATCAATCTTTTTTTTTCTCTCTCCCCTAACTTCCTCTTAAAAAAATTATGTAGGTTTCAGGTGTACAGTTCTATAATACATCATCTATGTATTGAATTGTGTGTTCACCATCCTGTATTTGTTAAAAATTATCTACTCCTGAGGTTTCTGGTTGCCTTAGAGAACATTTATTCTTAACCCCAGTGGGAAGCCTGCATCAATGAAAAGAAGCTTAATACTTTTTTTTTTAATTGAAGAGATCCACAATTTATTGGTATTTTCTAGAACAGGAATGGTGAATAGGTTCTGTATTATGGTTGTTTAGAAGCAATGTTGGAAAGATAATGAAACCTCATCTGGGTGTCTTGAGAAAGTGCCACAATTGACTGGTGATGTCTGCTGAGGCACAGGACTGCCAAGTGGTGGTGGGCATGCCACATTTCTGGCATCTCTAGTCTAATATTTAATCATCTCTTTTCTCTGGTATATCTATACTTGAAAATTGATGACAGTTCCTTCACAGAAGCAACTCTTCCAAATGAAAAGTCATTTGCTCATTCAGTATAATTCTGTACAGATTGTCCTATGTATATAACAAGCCAAGAATTCTTAAACGGCAGACTCAAGTCCTACTTCTATCCTAAAATGTTTGTTGCTGTGGAACATTTTCTGAAGAAATTTGGCATAAGTTTAATTTTAGCTGTTTTGTCCTCATATTAAGGTTTAGTTTCAAAGCTGGTGCTGATAGTTAACGTTATTGACGTACTAAGTTCAATGGCTAATGTATTGAGCGCTCAGCCTCTGCTGGGTCCTGTGCGAGGTGCTTTATTATCATCGATTTTAATCTTCTCACAGGTCCTCTGATGCACTTACTCTCATCCTCATTTTAGAATCAAGGAAACTGAGGCTTAGAGACTAAAATGACCAGCCCCACCAAGCTCCCCTGGCCTAGAGATGATGGAATTGGTAGGGTGTCCAGGATTTCCCAACTCCACATCTAAGTCCTTGACTAGGGTCCTTAAACTGTAGTCATGAACCAAATCTGGCCTTCCACCTGCTTTTGTAAATAAAATTTTATTGAAAGACAAATGTCTTAATCATTTTGGTCTGATATAACAAATACCACAGACTGGGTAGCTTACAAGAGACATTTATTTCCCAAAGGTCTGGAGGCTGGAGAGTACAAGGTCAAGGTGCCAGCTGTTGTGAGAGCCCTCTTTCTGTCTTGTAGGTAATTATATTCTTGATGTGTTGTTCTCACATATCAGAGAGAATGCACTAGTTTTTTTTTTTTTTTTTTTTTAATTCTCTCCTGAGGACTTTCTTCTTCATTGGTTTTAGTGAGAGAGGAAGGGAGAGAGAAACATGGATTGGTTGCCTCCTATTCATGCCTGGACCAGGGATTGAACCCAGAACCTAGGTATGTGCCCAGAGCAGGAATGGAACCTACAACCTTTCAGTTACGGGATGATGCTTCAACCAACTGAGCCATACAGGCCAGTGCTGTGATGTGTCTTCTTATAAGCCATTAATCTCATCTCGAGGACTCCACCCTCATGACCTCATCTAGACCTAATTACCCCCAAAGGCCCCACCTCTGAATAAAGCCCCATTGGGGTTGGGTCTTCAGCACCGGAGTTGTGGGGAACGCAGACGTGCAGTCCACAGCTGCAGCCATGCCCGTTTGTTTGTGGGTTGTCCGGCTGCTTTCCCGCTGCGATGGCCGAGTTGAGTAGGTGCAGTGGAGACCATGTGACCTGCAAAGCCTAGATACTTAGTATGTAGTCCTTCTCAGAGAAAGGTTGCCAACCACTCCAAACTATTATCCTGTAGTTCTGGCCTCTTTAATTAAAAACATGTTCCGTTTTCCTAGAGATAGTATGTTTCTGGGATTCTGAGTGTGTGTATGATTTCTCATGGAAACACTGATGTCCTGCTTTGACTGGGGTTGAAAACTTAAGAGCATAATGCCTGTCTTCCTCGAGGTATATGGCATATATTAGCTCTTTCTTAAAGAACAGAATTTCTCTGTAATCTAGTAGGTGCTCCTGTGTCATCCTTTTATGACATGGAGAATGGCTGGGTGCTCCCCAGAGTACTGAATGAAAATGGCATTTCCTCTTTGTGACTGTCTTTGCAAAGCCTGTTTGAGTGGCTTTTCCCAGTGTGGGTGAGGTAACTTCCGTCTTGGAAATGGAATGCCAGTGTCTAGGGGTAAAGGTTGGTTTTGGCAGATTGGAGCCAGCTGCAGACGCATCTGCATTCTGCCTGGGCATTTAAAGGTGTCTTCTTGGAGCTTGGAGAGGTGACGGGTGGTAAAGGGTCTTGTGGGTTTACGGGAGCAGTTAGCTCAGCGTTCTGTCTCCCCATTGGGAGAAGCCTTCCCCTCTGCTTTCTGCCACCAGATGGTAAGACCCTCTGTGTTCCTTTCCTTGGGTAGCTGGTCTGCCGCACACTCCCCAGGCCAGGACTGGGGGCGGAGTGTTAGGGTTCAGTCTTTCTTAAGCCAGTGAGTGACCTCCAGGTTTCGTCGGGCACATGTCCGTAACAAAACGTTTTAAAGACTGTGTTCCAAATATATTCATATTTCTTCAGTTGTAAGATTATAAATATGTACTATTGTTGTTAAATTACATGTATTATAAAACATATAAGAATAGAACTTTTAAAAGAATAAGACAAAAAACTCAGTAGAAATGAAGTGCTGCTGTTTTCTTTCTGTGCGCCGGTGAAGGCTGTGGGGAAGCCCTGGTCTGAGCTGTCCTGTTCACACTGTAGCGCTGTCTTCTAACGTGTTCCTAGAAAACTTTGGATTTCTAAATGCACGCTTGTAATTATGTAAGTTGTACATGACTGCATTCTTTGTTAAAATAGTTTTAGAACTTTATAGGTAAGGCTGGAATCCCTTGGACCACTAGCTCTAAACCCAGTTGCCTGTTTAGGTGTATAGTTTCCTTTTTATCGCTTTTATTTTTCTAAATAAATGGTATCATTTGTACAAATTTTTCTGTAGCTTTTTTATTCAGCCGTGTCTTTTTAAGATCTAGTTATATTGCTATAGGCAAATGTAGGACAGTCCTTTTGACTAATATAATGCGTGTTAATGCCACTATTTTGTGTATCCCTTCCCTCGTAGAGGGCATTGGCCGGTAGGGTTGCACTGAACATCGCTGTGCGTGCAGCCTCTTCGGACACGTGTGTCAGTGAGCCAACTGCCCAGAGACCTCTCTCCTCTGCCCTTCTCATCCTCTTCCCTCACTGCATCCAGGAATAAGGCAGGAACTTGTCTCCGCGTCTGTCACTGCCCCCCCAGCCCCCACCCAAAGCCCAAGCCACCAGCATCTCCCTCCGGGACAGCCGAGGTGGCCTCCTCACAGTTTGCCTGCTTCCATTCCTGTTGCCTCTTCTCCACAAGGAACAGGGTGGGTTGGGGAATCCTTTAGAAATGTATCACATCATGTTAATCCTTTGCCTAAACCTGCCAGTAGCTTCCCACCTCACCCTGCAAAGCACCTTCCCCAGGGTGGTTGCCGAGCATGCTCATGCCATAGGACCTCAGATATGTTTCCAGGCTTTCTCTGTAAGTACAAAAATACTTGTAGACACACATTTTTATTTTTCAAAATGACATAATGCTATGCATTATCGCTGTGACTTGCTTTTTTCAAGATATCCACAAATCACACAGGGTCCTGTGGGTCCCATTTGGGACTTTTGGCTTTGGTCTGTCCCCACCCCTACCCCGAGAATGTAAACCCCATGAGAAAAAGGACTGTCTTGCTCACTGTTGCATCCCCGGTACCCAGGATAATACCTGGCGTAAAAAAGGGTGAGAAGGCAGAACTAGAAAGACCCACAGGGCCCAGGAACTCTGCTTTTTTTCTGGCTCCGACTCTGCGCAGGCAAGGGAGTAAAATCATAGTTAAAACCTGTTTCAGTTTGAAGGGTCAGGTGCCCTTTGAGGAGTCTGTAGAGGGGAGAATATGTCCAATCTTCTTTGTATTTGAGTTACATATCCAGGAATTCACTTCTGTCTTTGTTTTGCAGCATCAGTGTTGGGTTCTGGGGGGCCTGCTTTTATTCATTTTTATTTATTTATTTATTTATTACTGTCTGTAGTATTTGTTCATTGTTTGTTTACTGAGGGAAACTATTTCTTTGCCCATATATTCATATTTCACAATTCAGGAACACAGGTCAGTGACAGACTTTCACGGAACTCAACCCAAAGAAATTCTGTGCTTTCCAAAAGCACTTTGCACTCTGCGAGATCCCAATATTCCTCATCTCCTCAGAATCTTTCCTGGAATCATAATTGCTGTAGAAATCCACATATGCCTGCTTTCTTGGTTCAGCCACAGCAAACTTGTAGGAAACTGCAGCCCCCAGGGGTGCAGTGAGTATTCCAACAATACGAGGTCACAGGCGCTGTGCCAGAAGGCCATGTATCCGAAGTTTGGTCAGAGCACTGGAAGGCAGTGGTTACGTTCTCCTGACCCACCACGTGCTTCCTGCTTGGGCCTGCTTTTCACCATTCGCATTTTAGCAGTTCATAGACCACCCCACTCACAACCCAGTCTCAGAGACGGACTTGCGTCCGTGAGGAGTATGGAGTAAGGATGTCCGAACCAGAGCTCATTTGGAGGGAGCCAGCACTGCCCCCTTGGGAGGCCTGCACGTGCAGCAGCAGTGAGAGGGGATAGGGTGAGAGGGCACCCTGACTCGTTCTTTGAGAGCACACTTGGTTCTCTGCCACTTCCCCTACCCGGCCCCGTCTGGAGATCTCTGGGGTTGGACTTGATCTGCAGAGTGTATGCAGGCCTTTCTCCTGCTCACCCTCTTAATCTGTTTTTATTCTGCTTCCTGAATGTGGCACTTTCATAGCTACAGATGGGGGAGAAACTTCGAGAAATGGCGTCAGGCCTCTGCGGGGCCGTGGACCTTCCCATGGCAGTCAGTGGTGGCTGCACTGTAGACAACCTCAGGCGCTGGTGTTGCTGTGCGCAGGTAGAGGCAGATTTGACGAGCGAGCCCGAGACCCAAATGGATAAGGAACAGAACAGCATTTCTAAGAGGCTTCACTGAGTCCCTGGAAGCAGATGACACATTAGAATTCATGTATCCCAGCAGGGTTGTGTCAGTGAGTCATTCATTTATCTGGTCGGCCCTCAAAGTCACCAGGGTAGCTTGGAGAAGAACACTGGTGCCTCGGCTCCACCCCAGAAGCTGTGGCTTAGTAGGTCTGGGTTGAGGTCTCCCAGGTGCTTCTGAATCTCAGCCAAGCTTGGAAATCACCCTGCTCCTGACCTTTGGGCTCCCTCCCAGCTCTGATTCTCCGTGGTGAAATGCAGGTCATCAGTGAGGTGACAGGCAGGCTGCCTCTGAAAGGTGGCCCCTGTCCAAACCGATCTGTCACCTGATTGTGAGTACATGGCCCGAGCAGCCACTCATCTCCTCAGGGTAATAGGCATTGTTTGATAATGTAGATGCAGAGTTTAGTGTTTTTACTTTAGTTTTTGGAATAGAAAAAGTGCTGGTGTGATTCAACCTGCCGGGAGAATGAGAACATGTGCTATAAAGTGTCTTAGTACCACCCCAACCACCGCTGCTCCTTCTCAAGCAAAACCGTTACTAGTTTTTTATGTATCTTTCCATTTATATATTTTTTTACAGCTTGAGGCATAATTCACATGTCTCTGATTCTCCTATTTAAAGTGTATTAATTCCGTGATTTTTTTATATTGATACATTGTGTAACCATCACCACAGTCTCATTTTAGACCATCTTTAGCACCTCAGAAAGAAACCCCATTTCCCTCTGAATCCCCCAGCTTCAGGGAACCACTACTTCCAGCTCTGTCATATGTGGCTTTAATCCCTCAGTTTTTTGCACAAGTGATTGATTGTTTGCTGGGGACAGTTCCACACTTGCCTCTTCCATCAGGTGCTGTCCGCCATCGTGGGGCTCTTCTGCCACGGGGGGCAGAACCAGTGCTGCACTCTCAGGGTGGCTGTGGGCACCGGAAGTTAAAGGCCGTGCTTGTCATTTGCTACAGTGGGCAGCTTCGGTCCCTGCCAGACAGAAACATCCATCTCTATCCTTTCTCTGTTTAGAAACTCATCGCATATGGGCACATCACTGGCAACGCCCCAGACAGCGGAGCTCCGGGGAAGCGGCTGATTGACAGGATCGTTGAAACCATTTGCAATTGTTTTCAGGGCCCTCAGACTGATGAAGGAGTCCAGTTACAAATAATTAAGGTATTTCTGTGTGTTTGCCTGGTCTGGATTTTATGAGAAACTAGTCCCTGCTGGGAATTTGGATTTCTGATTTACCACGTGTTAGTCATCTCAGGTGTTGCTGAGCTGGAACAGAAAAATGTAAGCATCACTTAGATCTTTTATAAAGTGTCAGAACTTATTAGTGTGAACTGAGGCAGGAAGAGTGGAACCAGGTGTATTTTCAGAGTAAACAGTTCCACTAATAACAATGTAAATTGCTTGTGAATTAAATTGGCTTGAAGTCCTGTGGTCTTGCCCCTTGAATTTCTGTATTCCCAGTCTGCCATTTCTCAGCAGGTTCCTGTTGATACTCTTATCACCAATTTGCTCTTGTCTTCTTGTCCCTGCATTGTGTTTCCCTGCTCCATACCTCCTGCCCGGAGTGGCTTGGCATGGGGCTAGTCAGAGAATGGATTGGGATGGGTGTAGCATGCTGCATCTTAAGTCCTGACTGTATTAGCTCTGTGAGGGGTGGCTCTGTGTTAGCCACACCTTTCCTAAAGCTCCCTGGAAGACCCACCAGGGAACTGGGAAACGGGTCCCCCACCAACACACGTATATTTTGTGGTTAATCTAGGTGAGATCAGGTTGGAGCATTTCCCCTCCAATGTATATTTTTGGCTTTTTTAAAAAGTAAGCTGGTAGAAAGCCCTCTTCAACACAATTATCTCAAATAATTTGGACTTTATGGAGTTAATAATTGTTTTTAAACTCAGAGCAGGTACTAATCAATCATCCAGTTTAGTTTACAGAGCCATTATTTTTAAAATTTCTCAAACAAAACAAAACCAGACCTTATGGAAGAGTTTGGCTGTGGGAGACTCAGAGCAAGGTGGGTGTTTGTGAAGCTGAAGGTTTCAGATTTTCGTTGTAGGCTCTCCTGACTGCAGTGACGTCCCCGCACATTGAAATTCACGAGGGCACTATCCTACAGACGGTTAGGACGTGTTACAATATCTATTTGGCCAGCAAAAATCTCATCAATCAAACCACTGCCAAGGCTACCCTCACTCAGATGCTGAATGTCATTTTCACCCGCATGGAAAACCAAGTGGTGAGTGAATGATAGCAGTCATTAGCTGCCGGGGGCGGGACATCATGCCTGCTGTGAACAGTTTTGTGGGTGGCCTCAGTGCCTGGCGAAGATCCACTAGCATTTTAAAGTTTTTCCTTTCTTCCTCTGAATTCTCTGTACTCTGTTTTTGTTCTTGCTTTAAAAAGCAAGGGAGAGGATCTCTAGCACATGTTTTAAAATTTGCATTCACAATTTTTTGAGTTTGTCAAAGGAATTTATTTCCTTTTTAAAATGTTATCCTTCTCTTTGGAAATTTTTTTAAAGATAGGCTTGTGTGTTTTCTGTTTCTTATCAAAATTCTGGGACGATTTAGGTTGAATCCCCTTTCTGTTGCCTTCTAGTTGCAGGAGGCCAGAGAATTGGAAAAGACAGTCCAGTCGAAACCCCAGTCCCCTGTGATCCAAGCTGCATCAGGGTCCCCAAAGTTCAGTCATTTGAAGCAGAGCCCAGCACAAAGCAAACCAACAACTCCTGAAAAGACAGATTTAACCAACAGTGAATATGCCAGGAGTCATCCTGGAAAAGTGAGCTCAGAGAACGGAGATGCGCCCAGAGAAAGAGGCTCATCACTATCAGGTACGCCCTGCGTGCTGTTCCTTTCCAGCTGGGGGAGGGACAGGATTCTGGTAACGTCTGCAGGAAACCTCTGGTAGCAGCTCATCCATGTCTGGGCCTTCCCCTTGGCTTTCCCCTATGCTTTCTGCCTCGGAACACAGCTAGCGCGGCACGATGGCTCATGGCCCATTGTTGGCTCCGCAGTGTTCTCTCCGTCGTTCCTGGAACGCCTCTAGCCACGGCTTCTTAGTGGCGGCTTCAGTGCAGTGGGCTCAGTTGGGTGCACTTATCTCCCAATAGTTAATTATTTGGGTGGTTAGTCGTTCAGGGTCTGTCTTACCCTCCTAGAGGACAGCAAGACCTCATCTGTCATGCGTGCACAGGATGTGCATGCCCCGCCCCTGCCTGGCAGTTTGTAGCTGCTCGCAGACACCTGAGAGGAGCAAGAAAGTGGGCAGTGGTTGGATACATAGATGTACAGACAGCATTGTTTTCTTAGTCTGTGACTGAGACCACTACTGTTTTTGTTTGCTTTTTTAAATGAGAGAGATACTATTCTCCACTTGTAGTCTTAAAGTAAATAATGTGTTGGGCATGAAATTGTGGATTGGGCTGTCATAAGATTATTCCTGAATGTTGCATCTCTCCTTGGGCAGTTGGTATGGACCAGATCCAAAACTGCTATTTTTCTCAGGGATGTACCTCCCCGAGTGATTCTCTCAAATAATTCTTGACTCTAGCTGGTGGCCCTGCATCTTTATAATTGTTCTCATATCTTCTTCTGTCACGTTATTGGTGATGATTTCTGTTGCTAGTGTGTTCCCTGCTGAAGTGTACAGATTTGATTGAGCAGCTTTTCTTTCTCTATAATTCACCACAGTGCTTGGCTTATGTGGGGACAGGCCAAGTGTCCTTGCTGGGATGTTGTGCTGTATCAGTTCACTCAGGGAAAGGATGAAAGAGAAAGTTGCACTAAGAACTGTGTGTGTCTCAGTTTGAACACAGAGGTGCCGCCTACCCTCTGTCTGCTGTCATCGTTTGCCTTCTCAACTCTCAGGGCAAAGACCAGGGTTTTACTGTAACCCTCATCAGGCTGTGGGCAGTCAATCAATATTAATATTTAAACACCATAGTAAGCATAGCTGTGCAGATGCAGAAGTCAGTCTCTCTGAGCTGCATGAAAGTGCTTCCACTGTGGCCCATTTTCTGCACGTCAGCCAAAGTGCTCTCTTAAAAGCATGCATTAGATCACGACCCTCATCAGCTTCAAACCTGTTGGTAATTTCCCATTCTGTCCCATTCAGAGTGAAATCTGTGTGTGCCCTGCTCCCTTGGCTTTCCACGGCCCTGTGTGACCTGGCCCCTGTCCACTTCTCTGTCCCCGTCTTAGACCTCTTTCCCCCTCAGTCACTACACACTTTGCAGGTGGTATAGATGGTATTTCTGATTCTTGAAAATGCCACACTTATTCTTGTGCCTTTGTTCTTCCTGCCCCTTCCCTGCCCCCTTTATCCTCAGGTCTCTCAGTTCAAACGGATCACCCTCTCTGAAGCTCTGTCACGTCTGTCTTCTCGTCCTCTACTTAACGTTAGAGTTAACGTTTACATGTGCTCAGTCTGAGACCTAGGCTGCTCTGCTTCCGACTATATTCCCAATACCTGGAATGGTGCCCGACACTCATGGCAGACAGTAAATACAGTGTTTTGAATAAATGGCGGGGAGGAGCTTGATCTTTAGGCTATAGTTTGGCAGAAACACAGCAGTGAAAATTCTGTGAGAATGATTTGCAGTCAGTTTGCTGTGGATTTTGTGGGTAGTACATGGTGCATCCACGAGGCTTCCCCCAAGAACGTGGGAATCAGATTGCCTGTGTGACTCGAACCGCAAACTTGCAACTAGGTCAGCATGGAGGCGCGCTGTCAGCCTTAAAGAGCCAGTGGCTTCAGTTCTCAAGGTGTGGCTCTAACGGATGAGTCGTTCAGAAGAACGGACTGAGAAGCCTCCGGAGCCAAGGAGGAAGGACGGCCTGAGAAGCAGGTGGTGGAGACGGTGCCCTGGGCGGGAGTCTATGCTGCGGAGGCCCAGGCTCTGGTGCCTCTGCGGTAGAGCCCGCACGTCCAGCCCTCCTCTGGTTCCATCCGCAGGCACCACCATCACATAGCCGCCCCTGGCTAGCCAGCCGCTGCCCGGCGCTGTGCTCACTGGGCGGGCCCTGCACGTGCATTTTCTGTTCCAGCGGGAACCCTCCCTGTGGCCGCCTTGGGGCACTTGGCCTCCCAGTGAAGACAATTCACTGACTGGCCTGAGCACCTCTTTCCCTGTTGCAGTTTTTCATCCCAAGTATATAAATCAAAGGTCAATTGTCAGTCTTATCTGCCTGCTCAGGAAGTGGATCAAATGGCTCTTTGTAAACTCACAAAATGAGATGTATTTTTTTAAGCCTAAGACATGCTTGCTTACGTGATGTTCTGGGCACAGCTAACAGCTGTCCCCGGGGAGCCTGCCCCGTCTGTCTGTTCGTGCCGCTCCTGATTGCCCAGCTAGTCTTGCCAGCTTTTTAAAAACAGCTTGATGGAGATGCAGCAGTTCCCATGAATACACCCACTTAGAACGTACGATTGAATTCTTTTTAGTACGTGCACAGAGTTGTGCAACAATCACCGCAATTAATTCTGGAACAGTTCATCACACCCATTAGCAATCACTTCCCATTTTCTTTTAGGTTCATTTTTAAAATTCTCTCTTTTTAACTCCGACATTAGCATTTATGTAGCTAACATGTAGCTATTGTAGGTACACCATTACCTATGTGTTTACCGATTTGTTCATTTTTAAATAACCTACTTCTAAATATCGTAAAACAGAAAGTTTATCCTCCTTCAGCCATTATGGAGGTTCTGATCCGACAGCCTAGGTTCAGATTATGACTCCAGCACTTAGCAGCTCTGAGCCTCAGTTCCCTCCTCTTTAAAGTGAGACTACAACCTGTGGTACTATCTTACAGGTGTCTGAAAATAAAGTGAGAGCAGTGTCTGGCTATATAAATATTTGGTCTTATCCTTCAAATAAGTGTCAGCTTGAACAACTAAAGAGTTTAAAGAAAAACAACAGGGGAGCGCGAGAGGAAGGCGACGGGAGCAGCACGGCGGCCTGCGGCAGGCCTGCTTCCTTGTCAAACAGACTAGTTGTGGTACCGTCAGTGCTCGGGGGCCCAGTGCTGCTCCCCACGGCCTCGGGGCCCAAGCACAGGATGTGCACATGCTGGCTTATTTGAAGATCCTTTTTAAGGAAAAATTTCAAGGCTTATTTTTGTTTTGTTTATGTAATGTGATGGCCTTTTTTGTCATTGTGATTTTTATGTGTACTTCTGAAAGTCTAATTGCGGGCTATTTAGCAGTTCTCCCAGAACTAGTTTTTTGCAAAAACAATTGGTTCCAAACCTCTTCTTCCATGTAAACAGTTAACATTTTGCAGAAAAATTCTATTTAAAGTTTAGTAAATCTCTGACTGTCACATTAGAAATCTCATGCTAAGTTCTGGGTTTACAGTGTGGGGAAAGCAAGGCAGTCAAAGGCAGTCACTTACCAAGGTGTCTTGTTCCCCGAGGTGAAGATGCCGGGAACCACAGCTGGATAAAATCCAGCTCCTGCCTCCAGTTTAGGGGTAGGAGGGGGTCCTGAGACTTACAGCAACTGTGGCTTAGGGAAGAAGAGTGTGTAAGGCAGAGTGGTGTTACTGTTCCACAAAGGGAAACTCAGAATCGTAGCAGATGTTGCCTGGGAGGCTCCAGATTTCATGGACTTGTCTTCTGTTGGCACAGTCATATCTGGCCTTGGTGGGTACTTATTCGTACCCTTTGCTTTCTGAAATGTGACCCTGGAGAACATGGACAAAATCTCCTCCCCCTTCCCATTTTCACTGGAAATGCCCACATGTGTGTGTTTGTGTTTATGTGTGTAGAGGCTGATGATGGAGCCCAGGAAGTGGTGAAGGAAATCTTAGAAGATGTGGTCACATCTGCTGTTAAAGGTAAGAACCAGGAACCCAGCCTTGCCTTCTACCTCATTCCTCCAAAAAGTCCCTAGTCAGACATTTTAGTGGTAGAGCGCCGCCCCCAGGGAACCCAGGGAACCTGAGTCTACCCATGGCTGTGCATCTTTCATGTGGAATTCAAAAATTACTTGTTTTTAGTGGTCGATTTTATTTTCATTTGAGTTGGGTTCAGGAAGCGCAGTCTGCCCTGACCAGTGTGGCTCATTTGGTTGGGTGTCATTCTGCAAAGTGAAAGGTCCTGTGTTCGATTCACTGTCAGGGCACACGCTGGGGTTGAAGGTTCAGTTCCTGGTCAGGGTGCGAGCATGATGCAGCTGATTGATGTTTCTCTCTCATATCGATGTTTCTCTCCCTCTCTTTCCTTCCCTTTCCCTCTCTCTAAAAATAAGTAATTGAAATCTTCTTTAAAAAAAAAGCACAGTCTAACGATGTTAGGGCTGGAGCTCCACGTGTAGACACAGAGGGCCACTCACACACACATCCGGTTCCTCCGGGAGTGGGCTGAGTGCTGAGGGGGTGTCGTTACCGCTGAATCTCCGTGGCCAGCCATTGCTGTGACAGGGAGACAGTCCCTGTGTCAGCAGGTATCAGAGGCACATGCCAGCTTGTTCTTTTTGTTAGTTTTCATTCATACTCCCTCAGTTTTGTGGTTGGTTTCAGTGGAATTAAACTTGTATAGCCCAGAATAAATATTGGATGATTTTTTTATTTGTATTTGCCCAAAATCTCAGGTCAGTGGCTAGATGTTGAACACACAGTTCCAGTGTCAATAGCCCATTAGTGGGTTAAGAAATCAATAATTTAATGGGTTACAGTCTGCATTTTATAAGTGAAAGAAAATAGAATGAAAATAGAATACCAGCTGAATGCCTTGCATGTGGTTTGTGAAGCATTATTTTACGGAACATGCGTTTCAGTTATTTATGCGCACATGTGCGCTAGGCCGTGGCTTTTAAAATGTATTTCTTACTGAAGGTCATAGTCCAAGAAATCGGACCTACTGCTCAAGCCCTATCCTTCTGTTAATTTAGGGTGCCATCAAGCTATATACATAGATTTCATTATTTAATTCCTTTTAGAAATGCCTTCAAAATGGAATAATTTTATTTCACACCCTTAGATTTTTTTCTGGGGCCAATACAAGTCCTCACATGACGAACATTGGTCTGTCTTGGTCGCTATGTGTCCCCCAGTCCCTGGTGCAGAGCTTGACAAATAATAGGCACTTGGTAGACCATTTGTTGAATGAATATATGCTTTGTAAAGTCATTGTTGATGATCATGCTTATAAAGTTGTTTTGATGTTCCTTATATATGTAAAGATCCAAATGGTAAATTCCTCGTGGAGTTCAGCTGTTCTTTTATATATATATTATTTTTAGAGAGGGGAAGAGAGGAAGAGAAACATGAGTGTGTGGTTGCCTCTTGTGCATCCCCTACTGGGGACCTGGCCTGCAACCCTGGCATGTGCTCCGACTGGGAATCAAACCAGTGACCCTTTGATTCTCAGGCCAACACTCAACTCACTGAGCCACACCAGCCAGGGCCAGCTATTCTGCTAATTATCAGATACGCCTTTTCATTAAATGATAAAATCTATTCAGTTCTTTGCTTTTCCTTTTTTCACATGGCTGCCAGGAAGCTCAGGTCTACTTTTTTTTTTCTGTGAGGTTTTCTTTCATAACTGTCAAATCCTTTTATTTGTGCAGCTCTTCTTCTCTAATGCCTGCATTAATAACTCTTTTTTAAAAAAGTCTACCTTTTTCATGTTAATAGCTTCTAATCTTTCCAAAAGGGGACAGGGTGGGCAGGGCCACTGTAGCACACAATTCTGGAGGTACTGTTGACATGGACTACAATGTGAACCAGGCCCCCGGCAGCAGGGCTGCGGATGCCAGATGCATGGGAAACTTACACACCACTTTGGCAAGCCCGTTGCAGTATGATGTCCGTCATGCGGCAGTGGTGCGGGCCAGGGAGAAAAGCGGTACCTGGAAGGTTATGTGAATAACTTCCGCATGGCGTCAGGCTGCCTTTCTGGATAAGCGCTAATTCAGTGATGCCTTTTGTACTTGTGTTTGAAGAAGCAGCACAAAAACACAGTCTGACAGATCCCGAGACGGCCCTTGGTGAACTGGAGGGCCAGGAATGTGCTGTCCCACCAGCAGTGGACGAAAACTCACAGACCAATGGGATAGCGGATGACAGGCAATCCTTGTCGTCAGCAGATAACCTGGTATGTTGATGATTGACTTATACAGACTGAGTTCGATTTTTACCTTTTTAGAAGAGGCAGAGTTCTCTGTCAAAGAAGCGAGTGAGAACCAGCGAGCTCTGTTCAGTCATCGGTCCCAGAGTCCAGGTGTGATGTTCTTTGTGCTAGTAGGCTCCACTTTAGTATGTGCCAGTTAGTGTGGATTGGACCCAACAGCGTTATCAAACCCTGTTTATTCCGATTGCTAACTGACATTTCCTGCACTGATACTTCCCTCTTGAAGTAATATGCACTCGTATAAAAAAATAAAGAAATACAGAGAAGGAAAATCAGGGAGATATAAAAGTCATCCATGATCCCGTAACTCAGACGTAACCCTTGTTGTTAACCTTTTAGTTATATCCTTCTAAACTTCCCTCCCCTCACATTTTTTTTCCACTTAAATGGAACAACAATATATATACTGTTTTATAACCTACTTTTTAAACTTTTTAAACTTTGCGTATATTTTGAACATTTTTTCAGGCACGTGGATATGTCCACCACAATTTTTTTTTAATAGTTTTATTTTCTGTTGAAAATGTTATGAACTCACTCTCTGTACCTTTTCACCAGTGTTTCTCAACCTTTTTTATCATTGCCCCTTTAACAAACTTTTTACCACCCACCCTTCATGAAATATTAAAGGTAGTGTTTACGTAACTGTATGTATATCTGTTTTATATATAAAAAAATAAGATTTTTTTACCCCCCAAGAGCCATATTTTTGCCCTTATCTTAGCCTGTTACGACAGAATAGCACAGATTGGGTGGCTTATAAACAACCGAAATTTGTTTCTTACAGTCCTGGAGGCTGGAAGTCCAAGATCAAGGCCCCAGCAGTTTTGGTGTCTGGTGAGGGTCTGTTTCCTGGTTCATAGGCAGTTGTCTTCTCTGTCCTCTCATGGAAGAGAGTGAGGGAGCTCTGTGGGGCCTGTTTGATAAGAGCACAAATCCCATTCATGAGGACTCCACCCTTCTGACCTGATCACCTCCCCAAATTCTCACCTCCTAATATCACCACATTGGAGATTAGGTTTCAGAATACAAATTTTGGGGGACACCAACATTCACTCTGTGGCAGCCCCTTAGGGGGGATGCACAGAGGGATGGATGTCTTTAAATACATGCGCAAGACTCATGTCTTATATACTAGGCTGACTTGGTTTGTTCACTCAACATTATCTCATGGGCATCTTTCCACCATTGTATGTATAGATCTAACTGATTTTTTAATGGCCGTGTAAAATCACTCATACGGATTACCACAATCTATTCAGCCAATTCCCTTTAAGTTATTTCAGTTTTATCACAGGAACCAGCAGTTCTGTAATGAACATCCTCATAGATAAATCTTGTGCACATCCTTAATTCTTTCTTTAGGGTAAATCCCTACAAGTGGTATTGCTGGATCAAGAGTTGGAAGCTCTGGCTAAGCCTTTTGATACTTAGCATCAAATTAGCCTATTGGGAAGGTAATGCTGGCATCTCTGCCCACCGGTAGGATCTCAGTTCTCATTTTCCCATACCCTCATTAAGACTAGGCAGTAGCATCCATTCAGACCTTAGCTAGTCTGACGGGAGAAAGGTCCTGCCTTAATGATTCAGAGTGACGTCATGCAGGTTTGTCATTTGCATTTCTTGGTGAATTACTTCTTCATGTTTTCTGCTTGTTTTCATTTGAGATAAAGGTTTCCGTATTTTGTTAATGAATTATAAGAACTTATTGTATATTGAGGATATTAACCCTTGCCATAGGTTACAAATATTTTTTATTTTTAAATGCAGCTTACTTATTTAAAGTTTATTTTAAAACAACCACCACATTTCTCATTTATCTTGGAATAGTATTCTTAGAAATACATTTTTACCCAAGCTTATATAAATAATTATTTATGTTTGTTTTAGTTTTTTATGATTTAGTGTTTGTGCATTTATCACTTTACACCACTCACACCCACCTTTTGAAGGATGAGGAACAGGTTTTAGAATTGCTTTAATGGCTTCCCATAACTCCTGTTTTGCAGTTTCTCTCCCCCACCACATCCCTCACTTCCCCACTGAAAAAATAAAATACATTTCCATGAAATAATTGCATTTCTTTCTTTTGAAAACAGTTATCCTTTTGTATTGACCCTTTGGTTTTTCTTGTTTCTTTCTCATCTTAGGAGTCGGATGCACAAGGACAGCACGTGGTCGCCAGGTTCTCTCACACTCTGCAGAAGGATGCCTTCCTCGTGTTTCGCTCCCTGTGTAAGCTGTCCATGAAACCCCTTGGCGAAGGCCCCCCAGATCCAAGGTAAACAGACAGCGGTTCTTGGCTGTTTATGACCCAGATGACCTGATCTGAGGGGTTCCAGGAAACTCAGTGTCTTGGCCCCTGATTGGTGTGAATGCAGGAATTTATTCAGGATGGTTTTATAGCTTTTCAAACTCGTAATGAATTGTCGTTGTGTCCCTACCAACCAAGAGTTTGCCCAGTTTTGCTTTCTTGGTTTACGTACGAAAAATAATTTCATTGAACATGGATGCACTCTCTTTTTACTGACTACTAATGGGTTTAATATACTGAGGGTGGTAGGGGCAAAGTGTCATGTGAGCAAACCTCAGGTTCCTGACCTGTTGGAGACCTTTATTTGCTTCATGGATACAGGTTTGAGCCCCAGGTTCAAAGCCCCAGAAAAAACAAATCTTTCTTTGAAGTAGTGAATGAACTATCACAAGGATGGAGTGCTGTGGATTGTCCAAGCAGAAGATTTGGAGCCCAAAAAACTATATTTCAGTCCCGGCTCTTCCACTTGAGACCCGCTCCAGGGCTATAGGAGTTACTGATATCATCTGAAAAATAGGAATATAGAAAATCACCTTACAGGACCCATTTAATGAAATAATATGTAGTGACATCCAAGCACGGGGCCTTGCCCTTTGTAAGAGTTTTATAGTCACCATTATTATCATCATTATTGTTGCTAGTCCTTACTAAGAACCGTCAACTCTTACTTTGTGAAGGTAACCATTAAGGGAATGGTTCATGGAAGGTTCCCATTCCTTACCTCCCTGGGGCACCCTCTTCATTGTCTGTGAAGGGAGAGAGGGCCGGATGTCGTAGTCTCCCGGGAACGATGTAAAGTACTTGTTCTGTCCGGCCAGTTCCAGGACCAGCTCCCCGGAGTCCGTTGATACTTGCCTCTTTCCTGCCCCCCGCCGCACTTCATGGCAGGGCGGGACGGAAAGAGTAGAAGCTGGCCGCTCTTGTTCTCACGGGGCTGCAGGTTCTGAGAGGACCCACCTCGTGCCATCTGCTCCTGTTCTCTCGACATTGGGTGCTGTTGCTAGTTCTTAATTCATTGGCTTCTCAGAAAATTCTCACCTGTAGAGGAATGAGACCTGCTCAAGCAACTTGATTTTTAAGTTTTATCTTTTAGCCTCATCGTTGTTTCTCGTTTTCTTCGCTAGGTCCCACGAGCTGCGCTCCAAGGTGGTCTCCCTGCAGCTGCTCCTCTCCGTGTTGCAGAACGCGGGCCCAGTCTTCAGGACCCACGAGATGTTTGTCAACGCCATCAAGCAGTACCTCTGCGTGGCGCTGTCCAAAAACGGCGTCTCTTCCGTGCCTGATGTCTTTGAGCTCTCTCTGGCCATTTTTCTTACTCTTCTTTCAAACTTTAAAATGCACTTGAAAATGCAGATAGAGGTACGGCCTCCAAATGGGTTTTTTAATCTGATACCATGAGTTAACTGCTGGTGGCATAGTCACCAGGAACTACAATAACACAGTCCACCAACTGCCACCCCCAAAGAACTTTTCGAGTGAATGAGGAGAGACTACTTTGTCATGAACAGTTACTGCCCCAAAATCTCATATGCTTTTCATTTTAACCAAAGGTTTAAATCGCGTGGTCTATGTGCTAGGCTCAGACCTCACAACTTGTTTGTTTAGCTTGTAAGTTATTGGAAATGCCCTGAACTAGTTGCCAAGTTGAGAAACCAGATTCTATGTGAAAATCCAGATTCCTGGTTTCTTTCAAAAAAATCCTGCCTCTCCATGTGGCAGCTCTTGGCGGTCACTCAGGAAGAGCCGCTCCTCCAACTGGCCCGTGTTCCCCAGTTCTCTGTGGCCCTGCCCCCCAGCTGCTCCCACATGGCCAGCATTCCATCGCGATTCAGCAACATGTGGACACCACTCTTCCTTCACCATAGGGTCTGCCTGCCCCCAAAGGCTTTGGGGTTCGGAGCCCTAGTTCAGACTATTAATCAGTGTCCTCCTTGGTTTTCCTGTCATGTAGGTCTTTTTCAAAGAGATTTTCCTGAACATTTTAGAAACATCAACCAGTTCTTTTGAGCACAGGTGGATGGTCATCCAGACTCTGACCAGGATCTGCGCAGGTATGTCTCCCCTGAGGGTGCGTGCTCGGTCCTGTGGCCGACCCAGGGCCTCTTGATGCGTTCATTTTCCAAAGTCCAGAGGAAGACCTCTGGCTCCTCCTTGTAACGTTTTGATGAAGTGCGGGGAAAATCATTACCATGGAGGCTAGTGCTAACCTAATGAGCAGTCCTATCCCGACTCTCCTCCTTCAGAGGGTGATCAACTCAGCCTGGGTTGCCTGAGACATCTTAGTTCTGAGAAGTCCACATCCGGGGGACCCCCCAAACCCTGGAAAACTGCTTTTCTAAGTCCCAGGGTCCCAGGTGTCGGTGCTGCCAACCCCTGAGTGGGCGCGTAGGGGAATTTGATTTTGCCTTACACCGCACGATCGTGTGACTGCAGTGACAGCAGCCTGCTTGCGTCATCAAACATAAGTGCGTAAGAGTTATGCACCTTCAATAAGTGGACTAGGCAACTGTTACTCCTTTTTTTTTTTTTTTTGTCCTTATCTGAGGACATTTACTGCTTTTAGAGAGAGAAGAATGGGGGAGAGAGAAACATCGATGTGAGATAGAAGCATCGATTGGTTGCCTCCTGTCCTCATCTGGACCAGGGCTCCTACGTGCCCTGACCGGGAATCAAACCTGCAACCTTTCGGTTACAGGATGATACTCCAGCCAACTGAGCTGCACCAGTCAAGGCTGTACTCTTTTTTTGATGAGGAAAGTGATCTTGGAGGAGGTAGAATGAACTGCCTGAGATTTTTAGTTAGTACCGAGGCCTAGGGAGAGGCCCTCCTGCCTCCCCAGTACTTACAACATATGTTTCTTGTGTAAGGTATATCCTCCTGAATTGGTTATTCACTGGGAAAAATTTTTGAAAAAAATCCTGTTTAATAAAAAAAACATAACTGCTATTTGTGTTCAATCAGAATTGCTAACATCTGTCTGTTATTTTTCAAGATGCCCAGTGTGTTGTAGATATTTATGTCAACTACGACTGTGATTTAAATGCTGCTAACATTTTCGAACGCCTCGTAAATGATTTATCCAAAATCGCTCAGGGAAGAAGTGGGCATGAGCTAGGAATGACACCTCTTCAGGTAAAAACTCTAGGAACTCTCATTTTTATTTTAAGTTCATTTCGATACACATTTCTTGGTGCTGGGGATACAAAGCAGACAGACATGTGCACTGGCACGCAGTTGCTGCCGTTGTGACGTTTATAAGCAGGCGTGGAAGAAGTAAACCGCAGAGAAGAAAGCAGAGAAGGTGGCGAAGGAGTGCTGGGTGGGGGGGGGGTGTTATTTCCAGTGATGTCGTTAGGGCGGTCATCCTGAGAAGGCAGCATTTGACCTGAGATCTGTAGGAAGCAAGTTCACTCTCGGTCACCTTTCCAGAAACCTTGTGGCAGCAGGATCTCAGGCTCCAGGAAAGGCAGAAGAGATCGATTGGTATGCCTGCAAAGAATGTAGTCCTTCTGAACTGGTCTGAAGGGCCGTGAGCTGCCTAGAATTATGTGTAGACTTCTGGGGCCTGGGCATTTTTCCTAGAAGGAGGTTCATACTGTCATCAGATTTACAGAGAGACCTGTGGCACCTTAGATGCTGTTTTGAGCCTAAAACAGATTATATGCATTTCACCTTTAATTTTTTACTTAAGAAATACTATTTTTTTAAAAATCAGTGTTTTTATTGTAGAGTGAGCAAAATGGGATGCATTTGTGTGTGTTTGGGGATAAGAATGTGTCCAGAATCACTCATTTGCTGAGTAAGATTCTTTTGTTTTTTTCTGGAGGTCACTGTTAGTTTAAAAGAAAAGGGTGGGGAAGTGTTTTAAGTATTTTTTCAAATTACACAAGAAATGAGTGAGAACTAACTTTTAGAAATTCAGATAACACTTCATTTTAAGAAAGCACCCATCCTGTGTTTTTGCTGATAGGGTGTTTGTAATGAATGCCCATAGAGGTTTTCTGGGGTTTTGCAGTGAGCCCTTAACCGTTATATCACCTGTTAACTTCCGCTTGAGTTTTATGCTTAGTAGCACTGCATGTCAGTGATTGTCTCGTACCCTTGTAGGGTTCCCTGAGAGCCCTGTGGACGTCTGTGCTTAATTTACCTGTTAAGTCTCTGCGCCTTGTCACTCCTGTCCTTTAGGAGCTCAGTCTGAGGAAGAAAGGCCTGGAGTGCCTCGTGTCCATTCTCAAGTGCATGGTGGAGTGGAGCAAAGACCTGTATGTGAATCCCAACCACCAGACCAGCCTGGGTGAGAAGCGTTGCTGCCACCGCCACCTCCATTCCCAATGAGTTACTGTGGCTGTTGGGGAAAGTTGTCTTCATGTATTCGTCTTAGAGTTAGCCAGAACGCTGTAGTCTGCTAAATACCTGTAGTATTTTAAAGGGCCTGCTTTTTGTTCCATCTGGAATTTGGGAGAGGAAGTGTATGAGTTGTGCTCTGACTTCATTTTTGCAAATGAAGAACCGGTGGTTCCGACGTTTTTTAGCAGTCCCTCCCTCACTGATTTGGAGCCCCACCGTTACGATGTACCACACTCCCCTCTGTGCGTACGTCTGTTTCTGAATTTTCTGTTCTGTTCCTTTGATTAGTCTGTTCTTGCACCAGTGCAAGTGTCTGGATTGTTTTTGCACTTTCATACTTTCATGCGAATTTCAGAATTAGTTTCTCAACTACCACAAAAAGGTAAGTTTCTAAGTAAAGTGTCAGAGTGAAATCAAAGTTTCACGCTTGTGATCTTTACATTACCAACTTTATTGTTACAGGTCTGGAGAGGGGAATTGCAGAGCCAGGCCTGAGCTCAGCTGTGTCTGGGCCCCATCTGCTGACGGTTTTCTTTTCTTTTCTGTGACTGCAGGTCAGGAGAGGCCCACAGATCAGGATATGGGGGATGGGAAATGCCTTGACATGGCGAGACGGAGCAGCGTGACATCCATGGAGTCCACAGTGTCCTCAGGGACCCAGACGGCTGTCCAGGATGATCCGGAGCAGTTTGAGGTCATCAAGCAACAAAAAGAGATCATTGAACACGGCATTGAGCTGTGAGTGTGGGTGCTACTCCAGCTGAATCTCTTGGGGCCTCTGATGAAGCCACGTCTCTGGGAGCCTGGGGCTGGCTCCGCAAAGGGAAATGCCTTTTACAAAAGGCCAGTGCTGGCGCTTGCAGCTGAGCCTGATTGAGCCAGCAGAGTGAGTGAGAGAAATTCGGTGGCTTTGTGTGATTGATGCCTGGTCTTTTTATTTTTTCCATAATGAAAAAAGTTAAACTGCTTTAGAAAATACAGAAAAGTGTAAAATGAGAATGCTCAAATTGCTCATAGAAAAAAATCACCATTGGTAACATTTTTTCCAACTATATATTATGAAAAATTTCAACATACAGAAGAATTGACATTTGCCACATTTGTGTGTGTGTGTGTGTGTGTGTGTGTGTGTGTGTGTGTGTGTTTTCCTGAACCATTTGAAAGTAAATTGTAGCCATCGTAATACTTCGGGCCTACATCTTTGAAAAATAAGGACATTCTCACATGTAACCACCCCATTATCATAACCGCTGGTAAATCTTAATGTGTTTTCTTTCTAGTCTTTTACAGACAAAAATGCATATGCACACAATCTCATATCCTGTCCAACTTTTGAATGATTGAAGTGTTGATTTCTTCATTTCCTCTCTCACCATCCTGCATCTCTCAAAAGTAATCTTTTGAAAACTTAAGTCATACCAGTCCCCTGCCTAAAATCATTCCAAGCTTCCCGTTTTCTCATCACAGCCTGCTCCAGCCTCTGGCCCCTCTCACTGGCCTCATTGCTCGCTGACCTCATCTCCTGCCAATACCCCTGAGTCACATGATGTGTTTCAGTCCTTTGAGCACTTCCAGGTGTTTTTATCCATCACATGCATATTCTGGGGAAGAAGGGAGAAAGGGTAAAAAGAGTATACCTCCCAGCCAAGTCAGCTTTAAGAAGCCTTCCTGAAGTATGCATACTACTTCTGCCCGTATCCTCCCTGGCTAAAACTGTGTTACGTGGCTGTACTTTGTTTAAGGGAAGCAGGGAAACAGTTTTTATTCTAGGGAGTTGTGTACCCAGCTAAACATCTAGGGTGCTGGTAGCGTTGGAGAAAGGGAGAATGGGTACTGGGTGGCCACCAGCGGACTTTGCTGTATAGCTAGATCAGAAATCGAAGGTGGAGTTCAGAAAAGCTGCCGGGACACACAGGACCTTCTTAGCTGATACGTGATGACTTGTTCATGGTGTTATTGTAACCTGCCTCAGATGCTAGTTATTTCTGTCCTTTAGATTTTGAAATGAGCCATGCGTGTCCCATCTTATCTTAAAACAGGTTCAACAAGAAACCCAAGAGAGGGATCCAGTTTCTCCAGGAGCAGAGCATGCTGGGAACATCAGTTGAAGAGATTGCCCAATTCCTGCACCAGGAGGAGCGTCTAGATTCTGTAAGACTGGGAGTGGAGCACTTGCATGTGGGTACTCTCAAGTGACTGAACTCAGACCAGCTTTTACCTAGAGATTGTCTGACCTGAGTGCACACCCCTGCTTACAGCAGTCCTACTCATCCCTTTGGCCAGCAATGCAAAAAGCTCTTTGAAGGAGATGAGCTAGCCTCCTGCCAAGTGGTTGTGTATTTGGTGGGACAATTTCAGAGCTAGAAGTGTGCCTTAAGTGCTAGGAACTGTTCTAGCTGCCCGTCTGCCACTGATCTCTCTCCTGAGTGTGTCCCATCTTTCTTCCATTTTTAAGTCTCTTGTGCCTTCTCTTCTTCCTTCGTTTGTGATAGGACAGACTGACCTGGAATGGTTGGGGGTTGGACAGGCTCAGGGAGTCACCTAGCTTCTCTAGCAGTTTTGTCTGCTTTGGGTGTCCAGAGCTGGGCCTTCGGCCTCCCCCCTTTGACTAAAATGTCTTTCCCTCTGTATTCATATTTGACAATTTCTAGACGTAAGTGAATGCATATGTTTCAGACCCAGGTAGGTGATTTTCTGGGAGACAGCACAAAGTTCAACAAGGAGGTGATGTATGCCTATGTGGACCAACTTGACTTCTGTGAAAAGGAGTTTGTCTCAGCCCTTCGGGCATTTCTAGAAGGTTTCCGCCTACCTGGGGAGGCCCAGAAGATTGATCGGTTAATGGAGAAGTTTGCTGCAAGATACATAGAGTGCAACCAGGGGTGAGTGTTATGTTTAAATCTTTTCCACACGTTTTTCCCTGTATCAGAACACCTTAGTTAGGTTGGGGGTTGAGTGTAATATTGCTAAATCTTTGCCAAGCAACTAAAGCTACTGTTCACCATGTGCCAGACACTGTGCTGAGGAATTATCCCGTGTGAGACCGCAGAGCAGCTGTTTGTGTCTCCTTCTGCAGACAGTGAGGCTGAGGACCAGAGAGGCTAAGTAACTTGCCAGAGGTCCCAACTAGAGCCCGCGCTGTTAATGATGGTAGGAGGGTGTTTTTATGGGTTGAGAGGAGGCACTTAGGCACCTCTTCCCTCCCTAATCAGAAACAGCTCCCTGACTTAGTAACTGGGGTGGATCTCAAGGATTTTAGTTTTTCTTAATTACATACTGATAAGCAGGTTACAAAAATGGCTATGTAACTAATAAAACCCATCTAAGTACCTGATTCCACATGGGGACCTTTTTCATAGGTAGGTCATGTTATTGTAGGAAGTGAAATTGAAAAGAGAGCTGACTTTTATTAAAATCCTCGTATGTGTCAGCCAGGCCTGCGTCTCACATGCATTACATTGACTTAATGGTAAGCCTTGGAGCAATGACCCCATTTTATAGACAAGGAAACAGGCCCTGGAATATGGAGCAACTCTCCAAAATTAATCAGCTGGTAGGTAGCAGAGCCAGGATTGTGTATGGGTTTGCCTAACTGGAAGCTCACTCTCTTCTTTCTACTGAACATGAAGTTAACAATGTCTGAATATACTGAGAGCATGATGGGGAATTATTCAGTAGAAACATTTTGGTAACAGTTTTATTTCTGTAGTCAACTTGGTTTTCATATTAATTGCTCCCAGTCCTCCAAGTGTACAGCGAAGAGATGGCATAGTCAGCAAAGGCAGCATCTGGTCATTTTAACCGAATGGATGCCCGAGTTTGCCATGAAGACATAATTAGATGCTGTTTACTTTAAACATACAGGCATACCTTGTTTGTTGCACTTCACAGGTACTGTGGTTTTTACAAATTAAAGACTTGTGGCAACCTCGCACAAGCAAGTCTATCAGCGCCATTTTTCCAAAAGCATCTGCTCGCTTGTGTCTCCCTTTCACATTTTGGTAATCTACAGCATCTCAGACTTTTTCCATTATTGGTGTATTTGTTACCATGATCTGTGATCAGTGGTATTTGATGTTACTATCCTAATTGTTTCGGGGAACCACGACCACATCCAAGTAAGATGGCAAACTTAGTAAATGGCATGCTTCTGACTGCTCTAACAGCTGGCTGGTCCTTCGTCTCTCTGCCTCTCCTGGGCCTCCCTGTCCCCGAGACACGACAGTATTGAAATTAGGCTAGTGAATAACCCTACAGTGGCCTCTTAAGTTTTCAAGTAAAAAGGAAAGTCACATATCTATCCTTAATAGCATAATCAATAGAATATGTTAAAAAATAAAAATTTAAAGAAATGAGAGTCACATATCTCTCACTTGGTAGGAAAGCCATGTCAAAAGCTGAGATAGGCTGAAAGCTAGGCCCTTGTGCCAAGCAGCCAGCTAAGACCTTGCCACAGGCCACCCCGCTGTCAGCAGCCACCAGTCTGACCAGTCAGCAGCCATTAGCATCTAGGCAAGACCCTCCGCTGGCAAGAAGACTGTAGTTTGCTGAAGGCTCAGACGATGGCTAGTATTTTTAGCAATGAAGTAATTTAAATTAAGGCACATACATTTTTTTAGACAATGCTATTATGCATGTAATAGACTACTATTGTGAAAATATAACTTCTATATGCACTTGGAAACCAAAAAACTTGTGTGACTTGCTTTATTGCAATATTGACTTTATTGTGGTGGTCTGGAACGAAGCCTGTCATATTTCTGAGGTCTGCCTGTGTCTCCTTTGTGGACCTGGAGCCTTGGTCTGTTTCCCCTCAATCACTAAATTTGAGTATGTGACCCAATTAAATTTCACATTGGAATGCAGGCCTTTTGTGTGTTCTTCAGAATTTCTCCCCTTCCTACCGGGGTCAGTTTGAACAGGCCAGTTTTTCCAGCTTTAGCCCCACATATTATGCAGCTGCGCATCCAACAGTTTTTGTCTTTTTTTTTCTTGCCTAAGACAAAAACAGTCAGGCTTCACCAGCATATTGTTTAGGATACATAAATATTTTCTTTGTAGTTCTCCTGTTAAATATTACAGGGGTGATGTAAACTGTAAATAGCTAATAACCGGGTAGCAGTTTTAGCCAGCTTTCCACCCAGTGCCAGCATGAAGTGGATGCCTGAGAGAGGCACTAAGGGGGCACACGAAGGGGCCTCACCCTCCGGGTCTTGCACTGCAGGGTCGACACCCAGGGTGGGGGTGCCTCGCTTGCTTCACCCTAGACCCTGGCCCTGGAGGCTACTTGGATGGAGATCTTACCAAACTGACTTGAAACTGCTTTAGTCAAGGAAGTCTAAAGCTGACACTCATTCTGAATTAGCTTTTTGTACATTCTGTGGTGTTAGTTATCAGTCAGTGATGATGCAAGTAGGGAAGCTCTTGGCTTGTTGGGCATCACGTGGAGCAGTCGGCCCGTGTTTAGCGAGGTGCATCCCCATCGGCCCAGCGCCGTCCCCGCCTCGTCCCCATGCTCGTTCTTACATCTGGAATCTTTTCTTCCAGGCAAACTCTGTTTGCTAGTGCCGACACTGCGTACGTCCTAGCATACTCGATTATCATGCTAACTACAGACTTGCACAGCCCTCAGGTAAAATATGTTAATGATTTATATATTGTGGTAGCTACATAAGTAGCTTAAATAAGGCCACTGGCTGTTTTCTAAATGCTTTTTGAAATTGTTTAAAATTACAGGTAAAAAATAAAATGACAAAAGAACAGTATATTAAAATGAATCGGGGCATCAATGATAGTAAAGATCTACCAGAAGAATACCTCTCAAGCATCTATGAAGAGATAGAAGGCAAGAAAATTGCAATGAAAGAAACGAAAGAACACACAATCGCAGCCAAATCTACTAAGCAGAGTAAGGTCTTATGGCAAATTATTTGTATTCACTACAATTTTCAGGTGTGTCAAAATGCACAATTAAGCTCTCTGATGAATTTCTTTTGCCTATCTAGAGATCTGAATAAGAAATGTGATGAAGCCCTGATTAAGCCCTGGCTGGGCGACTCAATTAACTGAAATGTCATACCGTACACCAAAAGGTTGTGGGTTCGATTCCCAGTCAGGGTACATACCTAGGTTGCAGTTTCAATCCCTGGTGGGGATGTATATGGGAAGCAACTGATTGATGTTTCTCCCTCTCTCTCCCCACCCTTCCTCTCTCTCTCTCAAATTAACGAACATGTCATCAGGTGAGGATTTTTTTTTTTAAAAGAAATGTGTATAAATTAATTATTACAGTTACGTTGGCTCTCTCATATCACCATTTCCTTGCTATGTTTGTGATTAGTTACAAGAGAGAATTTAAAATAAATAATCTGAATTGCTCCCCAAAAATATTTCTTAAAACTGTGCTTTAATACCAGTGGCGATTGTGCCAACATGATTGGAATTCTGTTAGTTAAGACCCCTGTGAATCCATCCATTTGTTTGTTTGAGAGGCAGGAGAGTGTAGCACAGGCTTCAGAACCACTCAGGTCCCAGCTCTACTGCTTATTAGCGGTGTGACCCTGGGTAAGTTACTTAACCTCTCTGTGTCTCATTTTCCCATCAGTAAAGTAGCAGTAATATTTCTAACAGACTCAAGAGGTGGTTGGGAGATTTGTGGGTTAATTATTGCAGGTCTGTTCAGTCAGTGCCTGGTACTCAGCAAGCACCCAGTGAGCATTAGCTGCTATTTATCTCTTATTTCTCTGTAGATGTAGCTAGTGAAAAGCAGCGGCGGCTGCTGTACAATTTGGAGATGGAGCAAATGGCTAAAACAGCCAAAGCTCTGATGGAGGCTGTGAGCCACGCCAAAGCCCCATTTACGAGTGCCACTCACTTGGACCACGTTCGGCCAATGTTCAAAGTGAGTATCCCGAGAAGTTAGGACATGGCTAACCCCGATTCTGGAGTTAACCAGCTGGAAACTAACCAGCAAGTTTACAGTGATGAAGAGATTGAGGAGAGGAAAGGCCAAGTTTGGGGGCTGCTTTCTGAATAGTAGCTAAGGTGAATCCTGCCTAGAAGCCCTTTGATGATGCTGGGGATGCACCAGCACCAGCCAAAAGCATGAGCTCTGTAGTCAGAGTGTCTGGGTTGGAACCCTGCCTTTGCCACTTTGTAGCTCTGTGACCTTGGTCAGTTACTCAGCCTCTCTCTGTTCATCATCTGTAAAATGGAGACAAATATGGGGATGGTGGAGGATTGAATGAATAAAAAATTATTCAGGCAGGCCCTGGCCAGGTAGCTCAGTTGGTTAGAGTGTCATCCCAATACACCAGGTTGCAGGTTTGACCCCCCATCAGGGCACATACAAGAATCACCCCATGAGTGCATAAATCAGCAGAACAATAAATGTATGTCCCTCTCTATAATCAATAAATCAAACTTTAAGAAAGTAATTATTCAGGCAAAGAGATAGTTTTAGTGTGACCTCTCTTCTTAATGGTCTCAGGGTTAGTTTAGCAGTTGAGAGTAGGTGGAAGTAAAAGACCATATCCTGGGGCCTCTCTTTAAAATGTCTAGAAAAGACACACATTCTATATACATAACATTCATTTTTCTCTTAAGATGTTTTTGTAGCTGTCAATATCCTATTGATTGATTGATTTTTGTGAGCATTTCCTTTTACGGAGGAAAAGCAAAATCTAAACAATTACAAATCTTTTAGTGAATTAAGTTTATAGAAGATAAGTTGCTTATAGGCTTTATTTTGCATGCCAGCCTCTGATCGGTGATGGCTGCCTGCTGCACAGTGGGGTCTCTGATTGATCAGTGGTGTCTGCCGTGAGCCCGGTATACGTAGTGGTGGCTCACTGGCCCCATATTTACCTTCCTTCCTTTGGAGCTGTGCATGCAGTGAATGGCATCTCTGTGGTGATAGTTTTGACCACAGTTTAGGAGGAACTGTTTTATATCGTAACTAGAATAGATTGAAATAAAAATAGCTGTGAACTTGGCATCCTGGCTGTGCTCATAACTAACAGCATGGCTTGTATAAGTGCTCTTTCCACTGACATTCTAGACGTAACTGAAACGTTCCTTCCTTGGTAGCTGGTGTGGACACCACTGCTGGCAGCCTACAGCATCGGGCTGCAGAACTGTGACGACACTGAAGTGGCCTCACTGTGCTTGGAGGGCATCCGGTGTGCCATCCGGATCGCCTGCATTTTCGGGATGCAGGTGGGTGTGAGTTGGCAGAGTTCAGGAGATGCGGGTGGGCTGTGTTCTCTGAGATTTGGCAAAGCCTAGAAACTATCAGGCATTTCCAATTAGCCAAAAAATCTCAGCAAGCTCCTCCTCATGCCCATTGAGAAGCAGCCCACAGATTTGGGCTGGCAACTGCCTCATTAGGGGGAAAAAAGGAGGCTTGGGTTAAAACTCTGTTTCAAAGGTTTTAAGGTTGAAAAACCTTTTTTGAAAGTTCAGGCTAGATTGGATTTGGTCTACCTAACTTGCCTGCCCTAGTGCTTGAAACATTATTTTTTCCTTTAAAACCAGTTTTCATTATATAATTGCCCTCATTTCCAACTCTTGTTTGAGGAAAGTAAATGATTCAATGAAAAATGAAAATGTCAACTTTTTGAATCTTGGAAAATTCTAGCAAATAAAATACAATTCTTAAACTTAAAATCAGGACATTGTCAATGCCATTTATTTTCCAAGTTGGTGAGAATTTGCACCCATTTATTTTGAAAAACTCAATCCTCTCTTTCCATTTATTTTACAGTTGGACATTTTCTTTAGTGCCAAGACCATAGGCTTTGCCGTCAGACACTGGGTTTCAGTGCCCAGCTCTGCTCTTTCTCTAGCCATGTGACACTGGCCAGGCGTCCTTCCATCTAAGACACCTTGTGCTTCCTCATTTGCAAACCTGAAAGAGTAGACCTACTTTGCAGGATGGTCACAGATGCTAGAATCTGTGTGACAGTCTTAGCATTCAACAGATTGCTCCTCTGCTCCCGCCCAAGGGGGTGGGACAGGAACATAAGGCTGAGGTCACTTGGAAAGGAGAGGGCTAGTTCTCAAACACGCAGTGTGCAGGAGCCTCAGTGGGATGTTCGGATAGCAGCAGCACAGCAGCGGGGAGCCTGTCAGTGTGTGTGCAGAAGGTGTCAGTCCTTGTGCCCAGCCCCATCCATGTGAAGACCGTCGTGCTGTGGGTAGGATCTCAGTGTTCTCTCCTCGGCTCCCATTACAGCTGGAACGAGACGCCTACGTTCAGGCTCTTGCTCGCTTCTCCCTGCTGACGGCCAGCTCCAGCATCACAGAAATGAAGCAGAAGAACATTGACACCATAAAGACGCTTATCACAGTGGCTCACACTGATGGCAACTACCTAGGGAATTCCTGGCACGAGGTGTGTATCCCAGAGAGCCTGGTGGTGACCTTGTCTTGGTCAGGGTGACCCCGCATTCCTTTTATCCAGTGTCTCTCTTTGGCCACTTTCATTTTTCTCGAAGTCAAGTGTAACTTCAGCCTCACCCCAAAATACCTCATGTATGTGAAAGCCAGGGGAAATGCATTCACGGGTGCCACCTCACCGGTGGCCATCGTCCTCATGGAATGCACTTGCGTTGTGACAACTTTTCTTCTACATCAGCGCCACTTCCCGAAGTCCTTATGTGCCTTCCGGGAGCTCTTACAGTCAGTGAGCAGATTCAGGACAGAGCCAGGGGCCTGGCTTCTCTCCTCATTGTCTCCAAAAACAAATGGTCGGCATTTACATTGAGCCATGGGGCAAATTGCCAGTGGGTTCACTTTTTTATTTTTAAAGATTGTATTTATTTATTTATTTATTTTTAGAGAGCAGGGGCAGGAGAGAGAAAGAGGGAAAGAAACATCAATGTGTAGTTGCCTCTTGCACACCCCCTACTGGGGACTGGCCCGGAAACCCAGGCATGTGCCCTAACTGGGGATTGAACCTGCAACCCCTTGGTCCACAAGCTGGCACACCAGCCAGGGTGGGTTCACATTTTTTTAACTCAGCAATATCCTAACATTCTCACCCAGGGCAAGACTTATGTATACAAACATGTATTTGAAAGGTCATCGGAATTTTAGTTGTTTTGGAGAAAAGATTAGATTAGAAACAGCCTAGATGTTTCAACAATGAGAGATTGCTCTTTAAAAAAAAATAAAAAGCATTCCTTAGAATGCTGTGTGGCCGTTTAAAATGATGTTGCTGACAGGAGAGACAGCCAGACATTGTGTGCTCCCTGGTCTAGTTTGCCCCAAAGCCAAACCCGAGTCAGGTCAAGCCTCTACTGCTGGTTTTCAGGAAACCCAGGGCACAGAGGAACACCGTAAATGGTGACCGTGAGCGCGGTCTGCAAGTCGGGGTATGAAGGCCCTCAGCAAATGACTAAGTCCTTCTACACATAAATTGCAAGAAAAATAGTAGATGAAGGGGAAGGACGTGTGGGTTAAAAGAGACGTTAGAGAAAAAAGATGAAGATGTTATTAAAAACTAACACTGGCAGAATGTGGTCACAGCGTAGTAAATAACAAATCATAGTAACGCCTTGCGAGGCATCATCCCTTGGTCCAAACGTACACAGAGATGGGGTTTGAGAGGGTAAACAGGAATGTTAGCATCCCGAGGGATAGGGTTATGGAGGTGATTTTTTCCTTCAATTAGTTTTGTAAGCTCTCTACCATCTACATGTATTCCTTTTTCTTGTAGGGAGAAAACTGTGAAGAGTAGAGGTGAGGGTGTTGAGAACAGTGGGGACTGTGATGTAAAAAATGAAAACTGCTATCAGCCCCATCCCCCGGCACCAGGATTGGACGGTGGCGCAGAAAGGCCTGCAGCCAGACCTCAGGGTCTGGTCTGGGATCCACCTCTCCTGCCTGCAGGGCTGGGCAGGTGGCGTAGCCTGAGGGCTGCACCCTTCTCTCCGTGTGGCTCACAGGGTTGCTGTGAGCAGGAGAGGAGTTACCTTGCAGCAAAGGGCTTCAGGCCGGGTGTGGCAGGTCCCGGAGCTCAGTAGTTGTCCACTGTCAGCGTGGTCCTCGTGGCACGGACCTTGGTCCCTTCGCACCCAGACTTTCCTTCCTCTGTCACAACTCTGGAGCATTCCATATTAGGAAAGGTGGAGGAAGGGCATTGTTATTTTTATTAAGTTGGGCGCTTTATTTTTTATTTTTATTTTATTTATAAAATGTTCCCAATAGGCTGAATGCTAGCAATATAGCAGAAAGAAGCCTAGTGGGAAAACGTTTTGTGGTCGTGTCCACGGCATTGAGAAACTGCATTCTAAAAGCCTTGGTAATGACCATTAGTTGGGTTCTTTTTTAAAGAAATAACTGCTTCTGAAGAGTCAGAAAACCTCGTGACTCACTGAACAGCCGCTTTCTCTCCTCAAACTTCTGTAGCCTGAGAGGTGCGATGCACATGGGGTTCCTGCTGGGTACCAAGCGTACAGCAGGCCCGGAGACGCTGAATGTGAGGTAGGCACCCATCTGACGGTCAGAAAGCTTGAGGAATCAGGGTGCAGCCGGTACGTTTTTGGCCTTGTGTTGCTGACCTGCTTGAGGTAGGCGCACCCCGGCTTCTGGAAAAGGGAGGGCATTAGTAGTTTACCTGTGATGATTGAGTAGTATGCTGCATGGACCAGTCAGAGAGTGGCTTCTTTTTCCTTTTTTTCTTTTTTTTTCTTTTTTGTAAAAACGAAGTACTTTTCTCAGTCAGGAGGAAGGCAGTTTATGAGATATCAGCGGTGCTCAGTGGATGGCTGAGTCTCGTAGTCTGGGACTGGACTGCGGGTCAGCATGAATGGCCACACCCAGCTGTAGTCAGAAGTTCCCTGAAAATTGCCTAGGAGGGCTTCACCTGGTCGCCTGGGTGCCGTCTTTCAGGGAGTTTCCTGCGGCTGGTTTTGCCTCCAGCAGAAGTGGAAACCAGTTTGTTTCCTCAGGTCAGCTCCCGGTGAGAGAGAGCTTGTGTGCAGGAGTGTGTTCTCACACACCAGACCCCCCCGCCCCGCCCCCGGGGCTGTGACTCAGTCTTTCCTCCCGCTGCACACTCCTTCTAGGGCACAGTTGACCAGGTAGTAGCTGCCCATTGTTTTAAGTGCTGGGGATCCAGCAATGAGCAAGGAGTTAATGTCCTGTTGGCACTAAAGACAGAGAACAAACAAATAATTATTTGACATAATACCAAAATGTATGACCAGGGGAGGGTGTGTGATCTCGGGGTGGTCAGAGCAGGTCTCTCTGAGGGACACATTCCTGGGCTGGGAATTTAAAGAGTGAGCCATGGGGAAGAGCATGAGGAACAGCAAGTGTAAAGGCCCTGGGGTAGGACTAGACATGTCAAGTTAAAGGAGCAGCAGATAGGCTCGTGCGTTGTGCAGAGTGGGAGGGAGGTGGAAGTGGCTGAGCCAGGTCAGATGGTGCACTCGTGAGTGGCATGGTGGGTGGAGTCTCCTTCTCTAGTCAAGTATCTTTCCTTTCTGCCTTGAGCACTTACTAAATTTGCGTAATTAATTTATATAGCGTGACTTCATTGTGCCAGCTTTTCTTTTGTTTATTTTCTCTCTCCCTTCTTAATAGGTTTTTTTTTAAATGAAGACTGTCATCTATAACCACATTCAGGGACTAGGGAAGCCATCCTAAGACTCTCAGATTTTCCTCTTCCCTGAGAAGCTGTGTGTTTAAAAGAACTCTCTAATGACTAATTTAAGATCATGGTGCCCTTTCCAGGCTATAAAATGGGAACTCATTTCTTCATGCCTTCTTTTCACTAGATCTTGAAATGCATCAGCCAGCTGGAGCTCGCTCAGCTGATAGGGACCGGTGTGAAGACGCGCTACCTGTCTGGGGCTGGGCGTGAAAGAGAGGGGAGCCTGAAGGGCTACACGTTGGCAGGAGAAGAGTTCATGGGCCTCGGCCTCGGTAAGACGCCAGGCCCCACCCACGGCTGCCCGGCACGGGCTCCCAAGTTAGCTGGGATGAAGCACTTCCGGTGTCCTCAGGACTGTCACGTAAACCGTTCTCCCCCCGGGCCAGCTGAGGGCGGGCGGTTATTAATGGAAGTGCCGCTTCAGCAGGCGTAGTTGTGATGGAACGGCGAGTGCACACCGGTTTTCTGAGCAGCCGGGCGCACGACCGTCCTCTGTGCATAAAACTGTACTGGGGGGGGAGCCACTTTAGAGAGGCTACAGCTTTAGGACCTGCTGTTAGAGGGTCCTGATGGGTGTGTTTATCGCCAGATTTAAAAAGTAATGTCAGCCTCTTCCCTGTTCGTTTGGGTGGCTTTTTAAACAGTGTTCATACGAAAGTAGAATTATTCCTGGCTCTCTGCTGGATTGAGAGACTCTTGCAGTGATACAACACGTTAGTAAAGAGGGCGAGCAGATATGCCCAGCCACGTTCTGAGCTCTCAGTTTGTATATTTTTAACTCATTTACTCCTTGTAACAACTCGGTGAGACTGGGACTGTTACCCATTTCATAAGTGAGGAAAGTGAGGTACAGGGGCTGAACCGACTAGGGCAGGGGTGTCAGGCTCATTTTCACCGGGGGCCACATTGGCCTCGCGGTTGCCGTCAAAGGGCCGAATGTAATTTTAGGGTTGTGTAAATGGAACTACTCCTTAACAGTTAGAGCTTGGCACTGCTGCCAGGTAGAAACAAGGTGGAGGCCGGATTCAGCCCGCGGGCCTTGTGTTTGACACCTGTGGACTAGAGCAAGGCCACACTGCAAGCAAGTGGCAGAGGCAGATGTCAAACCCAGGCCGTCTGATTGCAGAGAGTAGGCTCCTGGGTCGCGCACAGAGTGGTTGGAACAGTACTGGGTAACAGTTAGAGGCATGGACTCAGTGAAGGTGGGGGCGTGTAACAGCACCTCCTTCTCAGGGAGCGTGTGAGGAGGGTGACTGCAGTGACATCCTGGCACGTAGTGCTGAACGCTCAGCAGGTGTGAACCGTTACGTATTCTAGGAGCTCTGAGTTGTGTCCGTTAATTCAAATGTGTTTCCCTTAATGTAGACATTTAATACTGTAGAAATGTGAAAGCCTATCAAGAAAGGGAGATGGTTGATACAGGCAAGGGAAATTGTAAGAACAGTGCATTTTAAAAGCTAAATGCCAAAACCCAAATTTAGTTTTATTCCATCATCAGAAGAAGGGTTTTTCGCCTACAGACCATTCTCATTTCTGTCTCGTGTGCATATTGATGATGTCACAGGGTACTTTGTTCTGAATACTTGACTGTTTTGGAGGCATTGTTGATTTGCGCATTGCGTTGCAGGTAATTTGGTGAGTGGCGGAGTGGATAAGAGACAGATGGCCAGTTTCCAGGAGTCGGTTGGGGAGACCAGCTCGCAGAGTGTGGTCGTGGCTGTAGACAGGTACTGATTTTGTTCTCCAGTGAAGCTGGACTACCCAGTGCCTTGGCACCCTCTCTGTCAGCGATTTTCAACCGTCTTTCTTTCTTTTTTCTTTTTTTATTTATTTTTAGAGAGAGGCAAAGGGAAAGAGAAGGGGAGAGAAACATCAGTGGGCGAGAAAATCGTTGATCAGTTGCCTCTTGCTTGCCCCCAACCAGGAATCTGGCCCCCAACCCAAGCATGTGCCCTAATAGGGAATTGAACCAGTGACCTTTCAATTTCCAGGACAGTGCTCAACCCACTGAGAAATACCAGTCCAGGCAATTTTCAACCTTTTTCATCTCATGGCACACAAAAACTACTAAAATTCTGCAACGCACCAAAAAATACATTTTTTGCTGATCTGACAAAAAAAATAGAATTTTGATTCATTCACACTGGACAGCTGTTGTTGTGTTGGCTGTTTTCATTTTTTAATTTGACAGCCTAAGGGAAAAGAGGTCAGTGCCTCTGACCAAATAGTCAGGTATTGCATGTTTTAAAAATTCTTGCCCTGGCTGGTGTAGCTCAGTGGATTGAGAGCGGGCCTGTGAACCAAAGGATTGCAGTTCGATTCCCGGTCAGGGCACATGTCTGGGTTGCAGGCCAGTTCCCGGCAAGGGATGCATGAGAGGCAACATGCGTAGATATTTCTCTCCCTCTCTCCTTCCCTTCCCCTCTAAGATAAATAAATAAAATGTTAAAAAAAGATTCTTGCGACACGCTGGTTGAAAATCACTGCTCTGTCTGTGCGGTCACTAAGCGAATGGTTCCTAACATGCTTGATGGTTGTGAATGGTGTCAGTTCCAGGTCACTCAAGCTGAGAAAGGCAAACGTGCTATGCATGATCCACAACTGCTGATGGCTTTCACGGTCATTCAAAGTTTGCCCTTGAGTGGCATCAAGACCTTTTCCAGAAAATCACAACCAATTATGGCCAAGTTGTGCCAAGTTTAAAATGTCACAGTGTTCACAGTATTACTGAGTTTCAGCTATTTTTCTTAAGTGAAACATTTTTGCAAGCCTTTGGTAATTCCAAAGTTAAGTTCGGAAAACATGGACTTTGGTATTTTTTCACCAGTTATTTTATTGCTCGTACGAAAGAGCAGCTTTTTGGAGGTTCTCACTCTGCCCCTCCCTCTGTCGTGACATCATGTGCTATTATGTTTTGACTCTTCCCTCTCCTTCTGATGCGTCATTTTCTCTGTCAGTATAGGCGTTCCTGTTCTCAGCTCAGGTTGTAGACCAGTTCTGTACCCCCGATGCCTCGTCATTTATTTTAAAGTGGAGACACCAGCCCTGAAATGTTTCCTTTCTCCCTTTTCTCAGTGTTTAAGATTGAAACTTAGGCTTCCAAATCTAATTTTTATTTTTTGATGTCTGAAATTTATCCTCTAGAATTTTTACTGGATCTACGAGACTGGATGGAAATGCAATAGGTATGTATTTGACTCCCCTGTGACCACTGCAGAAGCCTCACATGATGACTGTCTGACCGTTACTAACGAGGCCTTGCATGTATTGTTGGGTCTGGCCTCTAGTTGACTTTGTCCGCTGGCTGTGTGCCGTGTCCATGGACGAGCTGGCTTCCCCCCACCACCCCCGCATGTTCAGCTTGCAGAAGATTGTGGAGATATCATACTACAACATGAATCGGATCCGACTGCAGTGGTCCCGGATATGGCATGTGATTGGAGACCACTTCAATAAGGTAACTCTTACAATTCCAAAAGCACACCATCGGTGTCCAGAAATAGGCAGGCCTTAAAAAAAGAGAGAATTTAGGTGCCTATCATTCCTTTTCCCTGTGGAATCAAGGACAGCTTGGCAGGAGTAGTAGCATACGTACCTATTGATAGAACTTGTGGGGAATAAATTCAGAAAGCAGTGGTGTTGCAAAAACTTTAATATCCCATATCTAGGATGTAAGCTAGGAGCCCAAAGGTCTCATGGTCATTCAACAAGCATATTGTGTTTGAAAACATTGTGAAATCCTAGAGTGTTTTCTGAAAAGATTGTTCCGTATAATTTCACTATTAAATGTCATCATTTCTTACATTCTGACTTTTATTGTCACCTCTGTCTTGAAGCGTTTGTAGAGACAACTAATGCTTGTTTTTAAATCAGAAATAAGCAAGAGACTTCTGTGTTCTAAAACTGACAGCTGCTGAGAGGAAACCTGATTTTCTCTCCACTGGAGGTTTCATTATATACATGTAGACACATGCACACATGTATTGACCAAATAAAAAGAAATCAGAAGAACATATATGTATTACGTATGTGTATGTCTGTATCTGTGATGTCATTTGCTTCAAAAGGGAAAGTAACAGCTTAGTAACACTGTTCCGTACTAAACACATGTCATAATTTTGGAGAAAATTTCCTCATGCCTGAAGATAGTGTTGTATAATACAGATGCTTAAAAATAGTATTAGTAAAAAACAGTTCATGCAAAAGGGAATCACTCTTTCCACATCAAGGAGAAGAAAATCATGAAAAGAAGCCATCTGCCATTCGGCTACAAACAGGCAGCAGAGTGCTGATAAATGATGCGTCGCACCTGCTGGTTCTGCGGCGTAAATACCCTGCCGGCACCGATTTAAAGCTAGCACCACGATGCCACTACGTGCAGGTCGAGGCAGAGCTGGGCACTGTTGGCTCTCATGGGCAGCTTCTGGCAGGCTCCAGGACCCCACTGAAGTGAGGCCCATCAGCGCTTTTACTTCCTTTGTGTCCTTATTAATAGCTCCAGGTAAGGTCTCAATACCTCACACCACCTTTTAACAAACTATGTGAGTACCTTCTACCAGGCAGTAGGCAGGTGCGTTCCCTGCCCCCTTGGAGCTCACCCACGTTTTATGGTAAAACAACTGCTGGTAAAGGGCCAGGTGATACAGTGTGTCAGGCCTCTCTGGGGGTGACCTTTCATCTGAACCCTCAGTGAGCAGACAGCCACAAGAGCCTGCAGATGACCCACAGCAACTGGTGCCTGAGTAAACAGTCACACTGTCATCTGAAGTCGCCTCACTCAGCAACTGTCTTCCCCACTGTTCTGGGTAAATAAATTCTTACTGGACTAGTTGACATAATTGATACAAACTTGCTGGAGAAAGAAAATGTGCCCCATTTCCATTAGTGTGCCTTGTGCTTGTGCTCCTGTCCAAGCCTGTGACTGCTAAGCTAGCACAAACATTGCTCGTTTCTTCCACAGATTTTTTGGCTAACAGCAGTGGAATCCTTTTTTTGTTTCAGAAATGGCTGTCCAAAAGTGTTTTGGTGAACATTTTCCAACTCTTCAAAGTCTAGATTTCATGTTCGGTGGGACTTTTTTTTGAGGGGGGGATGAGGGAGACATCACTTTGTCCAGGTTCCTTTTCCCACCTGCAGTTCTGTTGTCAAGACCCTTTACGTGCCAGTTCTCGGTGGTCTATGGGTCACCTCTGGACAGGCCTGGGACCTAGGCTGGCAGACAGTAGTTGGACGTTTCGTGGTTGCCAGCTTCATTACAGACGTCCGTGCCATCTGATCAGTGCCGTCAAGCACAGGGTGTGGAAAATTCAGTTGCTCACTCTGGGCCTATTACTCTTTCCACCGCCTCGGAAAGATACCTGCTTCCCTCTGGGAACTGGAGCCCGTGAGAATCTCGTAGGTTTGAGGGGATGATGGCTAAGGACAGGTGTGACTCTCCGGATGCTGGCAGTCATTGAACAGTCACGTGTTGCTTCTCTTCTGAACTAGGGCGCTCGTGTGTTCTGGGGTGTGCAGAGCTGCGCAGTAAACCTGGCATGTATTCCCGAACCAGGAATTCCTGAATTCTTCTGGATTTTTAGGAGGGGAATATTGTTTTTATTAGTCTCTAATTACATGAACATTACATCAACGCCTTAAAAAAAGCACAGCTAATCTTGGACCATCATCACCCCCAAAAAGACCCTCCCCAAAGCTAATTGTTCTTATTGGTTTAGTGTATATCTTTCCAGGCGTTTTTATATACATATGTAGGTATGCATAGAAATATAGATAATGTTGTCTTGGTTTGTTTTGCCTTTTTAAAAAATAATATTACACATATTTTATAACTTCTTAGCAAGGACTCTTAAAGACTTAACTGTACTAACTTATGTGAATTCATTGGGGTTTTTCTAGTTGTGGTAAAACAACAAAACTTTTCATTTTAACCATTTATAGATGCAGAGTTCAGAAGTGTTACGTGCACTCATGTTGTAAAACGGATCTCCAGAGCTCTCTCCATCTTGCAGAACTGAGACTCTGCACCCGTTAAACAAGGACCCCCCGTTTCCCTCTCCCCAGGCCCTGGAGACCGACCACCCTTCTGCTCTCTGTACGACTTTGATGGCTTTAGGTACCGCGCAGGAGTGGAACCATGCAGTGTTTGTTCCTTCGTGTCTGGCTTATTTCACCCAGAATAATATCCGCAAGGCTCATCCATTTGTAGCATGTGACAGGATTTCCTCCTTTTTTTTAAAGACTGGATTTATTCTTTCTTTCTAACTGCCAAATGTTATTCCATGCGTGTGAACATTTTTCTATTGATGTCTTCAATTTTTTTATTACAAATGATATGGCAACATGATTCTTGTTAAATAAAAATCAGACATTTTCCAGTCAGACCAAGTCAGGGAAATTCTCGCTTGGAGCAGCTCTCGAGCTGTGTCCAGCCCCTTGTCAGGGGTTCTGGTGGCAGACATACCCTTGCTCTACGTTCGGGGCACCTTCCTGAGGGAGAAGTCTGAGAAACACCAACCAAGTACACACCCGTAACTCTAGTCCCTAACAGGAGGTAAACCGTAGGCAAGTGCAATTGTAAGGAAATTGAAAAGCCTCAATATTTCTGCTGAGCTTTCCTTTTTTTTTTTTTTTTTAAGAAAATTTTTTGTTATTCTTTTTAATGATTTTTAGAGAGAAGAGAAGGGAAGGAGAAAGAGAGGGAGAGAAACGTTGATGTGTGGTTGCCTCTCGCATGCCCCCACACTGGGGACCTGGCCCACGATGCAGGCATGTGTCCTGACTGGGAATTGAACCAGCCACCCTTGGATTCGCAGGCCAGTGCTCAGTCCACTGAGCTACATCAGCCAGGGCTGAATGTTTTGAAGATGGTACTCATTTGTAATCATTTGCTGTATGAGACAGACATGGGCCGTATAGAAAGGCTTTACAGAGGCTTTAAAGTCTTTCGACCTTTTTTGTATATTTGGATAAGATTAAATAGCACAAGGGGGGATTGTTTAATGGGTGTGGAGTTTCAGTTTTGCAAGATGAAAATTGCTCTGGAAATTGGTTGCATAGCACCGTGAATGTCTTTAACACTACTGAACTGTGCATTTAAAAATGGTTAATGTGGTACATTTTGTGTTACGTGTATTTTTCCACAATTTTTTACAAATTACATAGCACATTTTGAAAGCACTTCTAATTAAATGTGCAATACTGATCTTTTATCATTAACCTTAACACAAAATTGTGCAGGTCACAGCCAGGAGATACCTTTTGTTTCCTCCTTAGGTGTGTTTTCCCAGAGCACCTGTTATGAAGGCAGGGTGTCCATTTTTGAGGTCAGAATCCCACATCCACAGTTGTTGCTCTGGGCCTATTTCACCTCACTTCCTGTTCCTGCTCAGGTTGGCTGTAACCCTAATGAAGATGTGGCTATCTTTGCTGTTGACTCATTAAGGCAACTCTCCATGAAGTTTCTAGAGAAGGGAGAATTAGCCAACTTCCGTTTCCAGAAAGATTTTCTGAGGCCCTTTGAGCATATCATGAAGAAAAACAGGTATGTGCATTTTTTGAAAGACCTTTTGTCAAATTCCGCATTGGGCCCCTAAAAAAGACCCCCTGCTGTTACTAGCCACTCAGTTTTTTCCTCCTCTGTTGGTGGAAGCAAATGAAATGAACAACTCTAAGTTTCCGGTGCAGCGGGGAGACTTTCAGGCATAATTCATTATGTCTGCCCCACCCCTAAAAAGTGTACTTCAGACCTGCTTGGATCATTGTTTTAAAAAAGAAAATGAAAGCTCATGGGCTTAAACACTTCAAGCCTATGTGAGCTATTTGAGGTAGCAGAAAAGGGCAGCAGAGAAGCCTCCTTGATATACTTCTCTTTCTCTTGGTGTCTGTATCCTTCACCTTATTGCTTATTTAAAGAGAACCCAAATGAATCCCCTTCGAGCCTGGCATCACCCCTGATTTTCCCATTTGCGCAGAAACACCCCCTCCTGCCCCTGGGCTCAGTGTTGAGAGAGCCGTAGGAGCCTGAGGCCTCCGGTGGCGGTGGCGGAGCACCGTGCTCCAGCCTGCCAGTCAGGCGGGTGGCCTGATCACCCCAGAGTCCCTCATCTCCTAACTGCAGGCCTTCCCTGCCTGTCCTGCCAGTGTCTGCGCAGCATTTGAAAAGGGGCAGAATAAGTTTACAATCATGTTGCCAGCCGTTCTCAGACCTTGTTGGTGGAACTGTAACTTCCTGTGACATTTTCAAAAGCATTTTGGCAATATACATACATCAAGAATCTTAATGTTTTTGCACCCCTTGACTCAGTAATTCTGTAACTATCTCCTAAAGAGTTCATTTGAAACACAACAAAATGTTGTGAGTCACACAAAATAGTTTTTAAAAAAAAAACAGAAACCAGCCTTGGCCAGTGCAGCTCAGTTGGTTAGAGGGTCATCCTGTAACTGAAAGGTCCTTGGTTCAGTTCCCAGTCAGGGCACGAGCCTAGGTTGCAGGTTTGGTCCCCGTCCAGGTGCATACGGGAGACAAACAATTGATGCTTCGCTTGCATCAGTGTTTCTCTTTCTCCCTTCCTCTTGCTCTAAAAGCAATGAAAAAATGTCCTTGGGTGAGGATTTAAAAACACAAAATAAAACCAAAAGTCACCTAAATATACACAACTGTTAAAAGTCACTATGGGTGCAGTCACAGCATGGAATGTTATGCAGCTGTTAAAATCACTCACAAAGTTTATAACATGGGAAATGCTTAATAGTTTAGTGAAAAGGGCAGGTTTTAGAATTGGACAGAAAGTATAATAAAGAAAGTGATATATATTTTCCCATATACAACACTATACCATCAATATTAAGGAATTTTTTCTTTCATTATATTTTTGACATTTTCCAAAATGTTTACTAATGTCCCCATAATATACTGTTAACAATCAGACAAAAACCATTTTAATAAACATTTTTAGTTCTTGCCAGCAGGTTGCTTTTTCCCTGTGGGGAAACAACCATGAAGTTAGGTGCATTGTCACAGTCACCTAGGTCTGTGTCGGTCGTCCAGTGTCGCAGGTGGCAGGTTTGCTTGTGGATTTGTAGCTAATTTTCAACTGCTTTGACTTTCTCTTTACCTTCCCTAAATGACCTTTCTGTTATCATTTAGTCTGGGGCCAGCAGACAAACATGGATGTAGTCCTAAGCCAGATGACATTTGCAGGCAGGTGAAGTCTGCAGTCCAGAAGCCACGGTGCTGACTCTCAGAGCCAGTGCTGTAGAAGCCGTAGGTGTGTGCGGCCTTGCTTCCTGCTCTCTGCGAGATAATGGAGGGCACCGCGTAACTGCGTCTGCCTCGGGAGGTTGCAAGACGTCCGTGCTAGTCTGTTACAAATACCCAGGTGACCCCATGTTGAATCTCGAAGTGGCTTCAGAAAATGGGCCATTTTTTCTATCTCCATTTTTGTTTTCTAATAATTAAATTTAAAATACTGCATCCAACACCTGAATTCTAGGCTCCCTGTAGATGGATTTGAGAATTAATTCTCTCATCATCTTGAGCTGAGCCTTCTAGAGCAATAAACCTTTCCTTCCTCCTCCAACCCCTGCCAAAAATGTGTGTGTGTGTGTGTGTGTGTGTGTGTGTACTTCCATCCATGTAAATGTGCTTACCATACATGTATATCCCTGCCCAAACATCTAAGAGGGCATAGTTGCACTACGAATTTAGGAATGGTTATCCGTGGGTGGCAGAATTATGAGTGTATTAGTCTAAATGTTTTAGGCCAGAAAAGCCAACCAACAGTGGCCCAAACCACAAGGCTCTGTATTGTTGACTTAATGAGTCAGAGGCAGGCAGTCCCATCTTTGGGCTTATAGCCCAGATTGTCACCAAGGACCCGGGTTCTTCCCATTTCTGTGTTCGGCCATCCACAGGGTCACGTTCCATGCTCAAGCCTGTTCTTTTCTGACTGTAGGACTGAAGCTCTAGCTGCAGCTGTCATGCGGTGTTCAGAGCCGAAATAAGAGGAAGAGGGTCAGAGCCTGCCATGTCTACTCCTTTTAAGACAAAAGTTAAACCTTCCCAGAAACTTCTCCCTACTCCTGTAGTTTTTCTCTGACATCTAGTTAGAGCCGGTCGTGTAGTTCCCCTTGCACAAGGGAGGCTGGGCTCTTGGAGACCTGGCACGTGTGCAAGATCGCCTTGTTGTTTTAGACGGTTCATGGTCCGTTTCCTGAGGGTGGGCAGGTTGCTGCCTGGATGAAATCAGAGTTTCTGTTACCAGAGAGGTGGGAGGATGGCCGCTGCGTAGGCCACTGGCTGTCTGCCACAGGAGTTACTGTATTTTTTTTAATGGCCTCTAATATTTTTTAAATTTGTGTAAGAAGTTTATTTGAGGCCAACTGCCCACATTCGCCAGGGACCAAGTCTCAAATGCTCTGGAGAATAATGGTTTTGTAGCGTCTTGTGTGTGTGTGAAATTAAGAAGGAAACATAAGGAAAACGTTACATGGCAGTGGGAAAGAGCAAGGCAGGGGTCGGATTACAGGACAGTCAGCAACATTGTGTGTTTCAAAGGTGTGTTAACCTGGATGCACAGAAACAGTGCACAGCTCTTGCTGGGACCGCTTACCATGACCTGCCCCGCTAGGCGTTTCTGGTCATTCACCCTGTGAGGCTGCTTTCCACGCAGCTCCTCCTTTTAGTTAGAAATCAGTCCAAAGGATACGTTCATGACCAAGCTTTGGTCAGATATTGTCTCTAATTTTTTTTAATGGAATGTGGATTGCTATGTGCTTTAAAGAGATTTTTTGAAGTGCTTCTTCTATGTGATGAGCTGTGTTTATATGTCTTCCTGCTGGCCCATTCCTCCTCAGGTCGCCGACCATCCGGGACATGGTGATCCGCTGCATTGCCCAGATGGTGAACTCCCAGGCGGCCAACATCCGCTCAGGCTGGAAGAACATCTTCGCCGTGTTCCACCAGGCAGCCTCGGATCACGATGGGAACATCGTGGAGCTGGCCTTCCAGACCACAGGCCACATTGTCAGTAAGTGGCTCTGTCGCCTCCTAACATCCCACCTGCAAGTCTAGAACCGTGACCATTATTTCCTGTCGATTTTACTCCCCAAGAAGGGCTCCCTTGGTTTAGCTATCCTGTGACATAATAACGTGCCGGGTGATGTTCTAAGTTTGGCGCGTGCTTAGACAAGTGCATAACAGCCCTGCGAAGGAAATCCTGTCAGCCCTCGTTATTCACCGATTCCATGTTTGTGAATTCACCTATTGCTAAAACTTTTACATAGCCCCATAACCAATATTCCCGGCACTTTTTTTTGAAGATTTTATTTATTTATTTTTAGAGAGGGAGGGAGAATGAGAGGGAGAGAAACATCAATGTGTGGTTACCTATCAGGTGCCCCCCCCCCGCCCCCGCCTCTGAGGACCCGGCCCGCAACCCAGGTATGTGCCCTACTGGGAATCGAACCATCAACCCTCTGCTTCGCAGTCTGGCACTCAGTCCACTGAGCTGCACCAGCCAGGGCTATTCCTGGCACTTTTGTGGTCATGCACAGAACAGCGAAATATTCGAGTCACCCAACGAGTGTGTTCCCAGCTTGTTGAACAAGGCAATGCTCTGTCTTCTTGTTTCAGCTCTTTTACTGAAAATAAACAAGTGTCAAGTGTCCTTTCATGGTGCCTTTTACTTACTGCCTTGTTTTTTTGCATTTTTGTCTTATTGTTGGTGACTTTGCCGCTTAAAATGGCCCTGAAGCCCTGGCCACGCAACTCAGTTGGTAAGAGCATTGTACCAATATGTCAAGGTTGCGGGTTCGTTCCCCAGTCAGGGCACATACAACAATCAACCAAAGAATGCATAAGTGAGCGAGACAACAGATCCATGTTTCTCTCAAAAAAAATCATACTTACCTGGCAGGGGAGATACCGCGATCACAAAGGTGGTTTTCCCAGGGCCAGGCTCACGCATTGCACTCCAGATGTGCTGACCCCTGTGATTTCCCCAAATGTGGGAAACTCACCTGCATGATTTGTGGTTGTGGGGGACTGCGTTTGCACTCTCCCCTAAAAAACAGATCAATAAATAAAAATGTAAAAACTATGTAAGTAAGTAAAATGGCTCTGAAGCGCACTGCTGATGTGCCACTCAGTGTCCCCAAGCACAGGAAGGCTGTGTTGTGCCTTGTGGGAAGAATATGTTTTATTTTATTTTTTTAAATATATTTTATTGATTATGCTATTAACAGTTGTCCCCCCTTCATTCCCCTCCACCCTGCACACCCCCTCCCACCCACATTCCCCCCCTTTAGTTCATGTCCATTTGTCATAAGTTCTTTAGCTTCTACATTTCCCACACTATTCTTGCCCTCCCCCTGTCTATTTTCTACCCACCGTCTATGCTATTTATTCTCTGTACCTTGTCCCCCTCTCTCTTCCTCCCACTCCCCTGTTGCTAACCCTCCATGTGATCTCCATTTCTGTGTTTCTGCTCCTGTTGTAGTGGTTTGCTTAGTTGGCTTTTGTTTTAGGTGTGGTTGTTAATATCTGTGAGTTTGCTGTCTTTTTACTGTTCATATTTTTTATCTTCTTTTTCTTAGATAAGTCTTTAACATTTCATATAATAAGGGCTTGGTGATGATGAACTCCTTGAACTTGACCTTATCTGAGAAGCACTTTATCTTCCCTTCCATTCTAAATGACAGCTTTGCTGGATAGAGCAATCTTGGATGTAGGCCTTTGATTTTCATGACTTGGAATACCTCTTTCCAGCCTCTTGCCTGTAAGGTCTCTTTTGAGAAATCCGCTGACAGTCTGATTGGAACTCCTTTGTAGGTGACTCTGCCTTTATCCCTTGCTGCTTCTAGAATTCTTTCCTTCATTTTAATCTTGGCTAATGTAATTCTGATGTGCCTTGGTGTGTTCCTCCTTGGGTCCACCTTCCTTGGGACTCTCTGAGCTTCCTGGACTTCCTGGAAGTCTATTTCCTTTGCCAGATTAGGGAAGTTCTCCTTTATTATTTGTTCAAATAAGTTTTCCACTTGTTGCTCTTCCTCTTCCCCTTCCAGTACCCCTATAATTTGAATGTTGGAACATTTAAAGATGTCCTGGAGGTTCCTAAGCCTCTCCTCATTTTTTTGAATTTTTGTTTCTTCTTTGTTTTCTGTTTGGTTGTTTCTTTCTTCCTTCTGGTCCACTCCACTGATTTGAGTCCCAGTTTTCCTCCCATCTCTATTGGTTCCCTTGTGTTTTTCTTCATTTCATATATTGTAGCCTTCATTTTTTCATCTAATTTGTGAGCAAAATCAACCAATTCTGTGAGCATTCTGATCACCAGGGCTTTGAATTGTGCATCTGATAGGTTGGCTATCTCTTCGTTGCTTAGATAAATTGGCTCTGGGGCTTTGGTTTGTTCTCCGGTTTGAGCCATTTTTGTTTCCAGTTGGGGCTGTTATGTATGAGGGGTGGAGCCTTAGGTGTTCCCCAGGGCAGGGCAGCCCAGTCTCTGGGTAGCAACGCTGTATGTGGGGGCGGGGTCCAAGAGGGAACAATGGTGCTTGCTCTGCTGCCTCGGATTCCAATCCCTTCTGCTGCTTCCCCTTCGCCTGGATTATCTGCATGCGAATGTGGGACCATCTGGTCAGCCAGCAGCCCTGCTCGGCCTCACTGGGTCTGCACAGTTGCCACCCCGTGCCCGGGGTCTGCTAGCTGTTTCTGCCTGCATGCCTGGTCCACACCTCCACTTTTTCCTGCCGCCACTCCGCCCCTCTTACCGGTCTGGATGAATGGTTGTTGGACTTCCATACAGTTCAATTTTCTATGAGTTCTGGTTGTTTTCTTGTTTCTAAATCTTTGTTGCCCTTAATTTTGATTGTGAGAAGAGGTACAGCATGTCCACCTACACCTCCATCTTGGCCGGAAGTCCAGAAGAATATGTTTTAGATGAATTTCATTCCAGCATGAGTTACAGTGCTTTTGTTGGCTCATTGTTAATTAATCAAAGATATATATTAAATATGATATCTTTAGACAGAAACAGAAAGCAAATTTATGTGTTGGTCGGTTGATGAAGATGCTACAGCCAGAGGCTCACAGGAGCCTAACCCTGTGTTTCCCCTAGGAGCAGTGGTTCAGTGTTTGCCAATCAGTGTTCACAGCCACTTGATAGAAACTAACATAAGTAACAGGAAGTGACTATCCCATTGTTTACCCCATTTTACTGAAGAGGATCCCAAGGCACCAAAAAATAAAGTAGAACAACATGCCGAGGTCGTGCTGCTCGGAGCTGGTGGAGCAGGTTCACACCAGGCAGTCGAGCCCAGAGCTGGTGCCGTGACCCTCCCCTCTGGCCTGACCAGAGTTTCTGGGCCTGCCTGCGCTCATGTAACAAGATGTTTACTGCTCTTGGTCTTTGTGGAAATTGTAAGGCATTGGGTCAGTGTTCATCTTTTTTGAGATTTTGTGCACCACCTAAAATTATCTTAAACGTGTACTGACTTAGGTGACTGTTGTCCATCTCACCCATTGGAATGCAAGCACTGTGAGGGCAGGAAGTTTGATTCATCATCTCTGTGTCCCCAGGCCCATAACCATGCTTTGCACATAGCTGGCACTCGGTGTTTTTTGAATGAATGACTGTTTGGGTCTTTACATTGTTGCTTGAGCTCAGGAAACACTTTAGCCCAAACTGTAGTCAATGCACTTAATCCTGAATAATTTGCTAAGAAGCATTAGCTTTCAGAAAGAGTAACATGCTTTGCTTAGACTTTCATAAAAGAAATCCTCTCTGCAGTGTGTGTATATGTCTAATCCCCATTTCTAAATTCTGGCCTTATTTTTTTTTTTTTAATATATTCCTTTGTCTCCCCAGCAACGATTTTCCAGCACCATTTCCCTGCAGCCATCGATTCCTTTCAGGACGCTGTGAAGTGCTTGTCGGAGTTTGCCTGCAACGCCTCTTTCCCTGACACCAGCATGGAAGCCATCCGGCTCATCCGCTTCTGCGCGAAATACGTCTCCGAGAGGCCTCGGGTACGCGTCCCCGTCCTCTCCCACGTTCGTGGTGAGGGGAAGCAGTCGTGGGGCCTCAGCCCTTCCTGCTGACAAAGGCCGTTCCAGCTACTCTCCGAGAGATGCGCCTTTGCCTGCACTGGGGGTGTATTTCCAAATGCCGCCATTGTGGGGCTTATACCTTTTCTGTGTTTTGTACGTTTGAAGTTATTTTAGACAACTGAACTCTTATATCGTGTCCTACTAATTGTTTTATAGACAGTAATAGTATTTTAGCTTTGAATTTGGGCAAAGCTGGAGAAGCCAGACCTTTTATTTGAAATAAAACAGCCCTCCCTTTTAGGAAATGACATCATGCCATTCCCACGAGCCTGAGGAATCACATCGGAAAGGCTCCTTTTGTTTTCTCCTGGAAGTGTCTGGGGTTTTTCTGTTACGTGTCGCCTCTCTGAAGAGGCCTGCTAGGATTAAGTGACAGTCTCAAAACCAGAAAATTGATTGGAAACAAGCACAGCTAAACTCTGGTGGCCTACACAGATCTCTTAAGCATTCCTCACAGAACTCTAAACACCTCTGATATGTTTGGCCCCCGCAACAGCTCATTAGGATGCGATGAAAATGAGAGCCACTGTTGGCCGAGCACTTACTACCCATCAGGCACCATTCCCGGTATTGTCCGTGCGTTGATTCATTCGGTCCCCGCAGCAGACCTGTGAGATGGGTAACTATTTCCCCATGGTGCAGGGGAGTTACCTGAAGCACAGAGAAAAATCACCCAATGTTAGATAACCAGAGTTGATAAAGAAATTCCATTATAACAGACAATACCACTTCAAGAGCAGTTACAGAGCAGAGGGCTCAAAATGCTGGTTAGGTCTTTATTACATCTAGACTGTGGAAAGACTGCTAGCTTTTAGCTGCATAACCTTGGCCAGTTTATTTAACCTCTTAGTGCCTCGGTTGATGCACCTGTAAAATGGGACCACTATTTTTACCTGCCTTTTGGAATCGTGAGAATTGACAATCCACGTAGAGCACCTTCACACTTCCTGGCCCATAGCAAGCACTCACTAGTAGTAGCTGCTGCTGCTGTTGTTTTAGGCACTGTAGTAACATTTTAGAAGGACCAAAGATACTGAATCGTCCCTTGCTGAATGGATGTGTGGGCCTTCCTGTCTGTGTAGCTCCCTTTCAGCTCCTTCCTTTTGCTTGCTAGTCTGCATCTGCGGTGACTCTCGTCGTAGGTGCTACAAGAGTACACAAGCGACGACATGAACGTGGCTCCCGGTGACAGAGTCTGGGTCCGAGGCTGGTTCCCCATCCTGTTTGAGCTCTCCTGCATCATCAATAGGTGCAAGTTAGATGTGCGGACAAGGTAACCGTGCCCCGTGCGGCGCCCTCCCATCACTGAATGAACCTCGGCCTCCTGCTCACCTGACTCCATGCTCCCCCACCTGCTTCTCGGTTGCGCTCTTCCCCCTCCCCATGCCCTCTTCCGAGCCTGGCTTTGTTTTCTCCAGAGGACTCACAGTCATGTTCGAGATCATGAAGAGCTATGGCCACACCTTTGAAAAGCACTGGTGGCAGGACCTGTTCAGAATCGTGTTCAGGATTTTTGACAATATGAAGCTGCCAGAGCAACAGTCCGAGGTAGGTGATGGCTAAGGCACTGCCCTGGATGAGATGGGAGACAAGCCTCTCTGGCCTGTGTCTGCCTTGGGGGGTTGTGTCCTCATCCACACGGAAGTCTTAAATGCTGAGCCACTTAACGTGTGTTTTTAAAATGGCAACACCCTTCCTGGCACTCTCCTGCCATCATCAGCCAGTATGAGAAAGCCTCCCTGCCTGGGACAAGAGAGAGGAAATCGATCTCCGACTCCTCCCACATGGCCCTCAGGCGTCATACCTGCCTGACCAGCAGGGCACCTGACTGGGCCACTTACCTGTTGGCTCATAGCAACTTCTGAACAGTCAGTAAAAGCTGGAGTGACTCTGGTCCCTTAAAAACACATTGAACAGGTTTTTAATGAAGTTTCAGTCAGATGATGCCAGCAAATATCAGGGTTTTTTGGGTGTTCTTTTTTTAAGGACGTTTGATGCTTCTAGTTGTTATTTCTCCCCTAGGGGAAGAGGGGTGGGGAGAGAGCATTCTAGCTTGAGATTTTAAGATAGGAAAGAAATTTTTTTACTTTCTTTTAGGAATAGCATTCCCTCCCTCCCCCTGGTATAAAAGGAACATATACTTGGTATGGAATATTAGGCATACACAAAAATTCATCATTTTACCATTCAGAAATTGGAGCTAATGGTTTGGCAGACGTCCCTCCCTCTTTTACATGGATTAAATAGGGTTGAAGTCATAGTGTAGATACAGTTTTTAACCTTATTTTAAAATAATTAAAATTTTTCTTCATTATAAAACAAAGCAGAAAACAGAAAAACAAAAAAAAAAATTTAAACACGCACAGTTCCAAACCTTCGCAGTGACCACTTCCAACCCCTTCATATGCATCATGTGTATATCACACACCTTGTTTTATACAAACGGAATCCCCTCGCACACGCTGTAAACTGCTCTTTGACTTGATCAGTGAATGTTTTTCTACAGCCGAATCTGGTCTTCTGCAGCGTTTTTAAGGACCACGGAACATCCCTGTCTGTGGATGCTCCATAGTCCATGGAACATTGTTTCCGGTTTGTCCTTCTCCAGAAAGCACTGAAAGGGACGTTTTCGCAGCTACACCTTTGCTTATTTATTCTCTTTCTTGGAAGCAGCCTGTCGTGTTTCGGGCTTGCACACTACTGGGGCTTTTGATACCCACTTCTGAGATGACCTCCAAATACCCTTGTAGCTGTTCACGCTTCTGTCAGCAGTGCTTGGAGTTCCCGCTTCCCCATACCCACTCCAGCTCTTCATAGTTTAATTTATTTAATCATTAATTTGATAAGCCCAGTTGTCACATTAAAAACCTTAAATTGCTAGCAAGGTTGTGTGTTTTCCCTCGCATTGATCATACATGTTCCTTCCTCTGTGAACTGTCTTTTCATGTCCTTAGCCCATCTGTTGGGTTATTTATCTCTTTCCTATTGATTTATGAGTTTTTTTAATATAAAAGTAATATAGCATATCCTCACATAAATTTCAGATGATTTTGCCCAGTTTGTTTTCTCATTTCCTCTTTGGAAAATTTTAGCTTTTAAGTAACCAAATCTGTCAATTTTTTTCATTATGGTTTCCACTTGTTTAAGATCATGCTTAGCAAGCCTTCCTTTTTCATGATTATATAAATCTGTATATTTCTTTTGGTAATCGTGTAGCCTCGGTTTTTGTTTCTGGTAGCTTTATTGAGATATAACTGACACATAGCCCTGCGTAAGTTTAAGGTGTACAGCACAATGACTCACCTTAACATATATTTTCAAAAGATTGCCACAGCCAATTTGGTCAACATCCATCATCTCATATGCATGCAGAAGAAAAAAAAACATTTTTGCTCTTGTTAGGAGAAGTTTTAGGATCTCTCAGCACCTCTTAAATGTACCATACAGTGTTGTCACCTGCAGTCGTCCTGTTGCACGTCACACCTTCGGCACTCGCTTATCTCAACTGGAGATTTCCACCTTTGGCCCCTTTATTAAATTCCTCCAGTCCCCACCCATCACCTCTGGGAACCATAAATCTGATCTCTTTGTCTATGAGTTTGTTTTTTTGGATATATATTTTTAAGATTCCATATAATAGTTCCATAGCTGGTGTGGCTCAGTAGATTGAGCCACACCGGCTTGCGAACCAAAGGGTCACCTGTTCGATTCCTTGTCGGGGCACATGCCTGGGTTGCGGGCCAGGTCCCCAATAGGATGGCACACAAGAGACAGCCGTACATTGGTGTTTCTCTCCATCTCTTTATTCTTCCTTTCCACTCTCTCTAAAAATAAATAAATCATTTAAAAAAAAAAGATTCCATGCAATAGTGAGATTATAGAGTCAGCATTTGTCTTTGACTTATTTCTTAGCATAACGCCCTCAAGGTCCATTCATGTTGTCACAAATGGCAGGATTTATTTCTCTTTTATGGCCAAATAGTATTCCATTGTGTATGTGTGCCACATTTTCTTTATCTGTTCATCTGCTATGGACACCGAGGTCGCTATTGTAGACCATGATGCTCCAAGTGGGAGGGTGCAGGTGGTTCCTCAGCATAGTGTTTTTGCTCCTTCCGGACAAACCCCAGAAGTAGAATTTATTGGATCCCATGGCAGTTCCATTTTTTAAAATGTTTTGAGGAACCTCCATACCGTTTCTGTAGTGGCCACACCAGTTTACAGTCCCACCAACAAGTGTCCCCTTTCTCCATGCCCTGGCTGGCCTTTATCTCTCGCCTTTGTGACGAAGGCCATTCTGACAGCTGTACCTCGTTGTGGCTGTGATTTCATGTCCTTCATGATCAGTGACGTTGAGTGCCTGGTCATATTGGTGTCGGCCACTTCTGTATCTCTGGGCGATATCTGTTCGTTCATTTTTAACATTTAAATTTTTGATGTATGGTGTATTTAGCATAACCTCATGTTCATTTTTTCCAATTCATTGAAACTTTTTGTAAGTAACACTTTGAATAACTTTAATATTCTGTCATATGGATGTACACAATTTAATTGCCACATTGCTAGACAATAGTTTCTATCTTTGGTTACAGTATATAAATGCCAGTGTGATAAACATAACCTTCACCCACAAATCTTTGATTATTTTTTAGGGTTCATCCCTGGTGGTAGTGTGACTGCATCTGTGGGTACGAACCCAGTATGACTGTTGACACATACTGCCAATTGCTTTCCAGAACAGTTTGTCAGTGATGTACGGGAGAGCATGGCTTTTAAACATTATCTTTTTACTGTTTTTCCAGAAATCAGAGTGGATGACAACAACTTGTAATCACGCACTTTATGCTATTTGTGATGTATTTACCCAGTTTTATGAAGCTTTGAATGAAGTTCTTCTTTCTGATATATTTGCACAGTTGCAGTGGTGTGTAAAACAAGGTATTCTATGTCTCCACATGTCATTGATCTTGACCTAGTCCTTCGTGAGAGATAGTTTTTCCATATGTAAAAGCATGGCCATAATGCTAAGGAGCACAGTGGATCAATTACTTGGGGTGGTGAACACCCAATGCAGTGCATGGATGATGTGTTGTGGAGTTGTGCACCTGAAATTTGTATAATTTCGCTAACCAGTGCCACCCCAATAAATTCAATAAAAAGGAAAAAATAATTGGTGAAAATGCATATTTTTTAAATTTAATTAGAACATAAAAACAATCTCCTAACCCAGTCAGTTTGTGAAATATTTCTTTATGGTGGGATGTAGTTTTTTAAATATTTTAAAAGATGTACCTTTTTGCATATTATATTATTCTTTCAAACTTTTATACATGTTTGAAATTTTCTATGATAAAATGTTTTTAAAATGACTGTGGGCCCTGGCTGGGCTGCTCAGTTGGTGCATGGTCCTTGTACTCCAAGGGGTTGCAAGTGTGGTCCCCAGGCAAGGCACATGGGGGCTCAGTCCCTGGTTGGGGCATGTAAAGGGGCAACCTGTCGATGTTTCTCTCACATCGATGTCTGTCTGTCTGTCTGTCTCCCCCCCCATCTTTCTCCCCCCCTCTCTCTCTTCCCCTCTTCCTCTCTCTTTCCCCATTCCTCTCTAAAATAATAAAACATATCCTTCGGTGAAGTTTTTTTAATGTGCTGTGGGAATCAAGATCGGTAGCTTCATCAGTGGACATTTTTGTTTGAGTGCTTAGCTGTTCACTTTGGTGTGTGTTAGGGAAATACCCAGGTAGCACGTTAAACCCGGGTGCCATAGATAGTTTTGCCTTATTAGGATGAGGCTTAACGTAGATAAGTTTTTCAAAAAGTGTCTCAGTTTTAAAATAGTAGATGATAAAACAGTTGACACCGAAATGGCAAAAATTGGAAAAGCAGAGCTTTGAGTGACTAAATTTTTAGAAACACTGTTCAGATATTTTCCATCCCCTTTTACCATGTCTCATACAAGAAGCCAGTTAATTAGGCAGCAAAATGTTGACCTTCCTCTGATCCCTGGTAGTAAAGCTACGATAAGTAATTTCTCCTCGTTATAGCCTACATGAACCATAAAAATTTTAATAGTGCCTATAGCAGTGTTCCATTAATTAGCCTACACACCTCCAGTGGCGTAGTCTCCACCTCACAGCGCGAAGCATCGGTGATCTGGTTGGAATCCAAAGTGCAGTTGAAATTTAGTAATGATATTGTTTTGTCTTGCAGATAATGAGCAGTTGGCTCGATCAGGTACAAACTGCTTAGAAAATTTAGTGATATCCAATGGAGAAAAATTCAGTCCTGATGTCTGGGATAAAACATGCAGTTGTATGATGGATATTTTCAAAACAACCATTCCACATGTGTAAGTGTTAATGTGATTATTGTTATGTGTTTCTATGTTCAGTGGGTGTCTTAAAGCGCGAGGTTGCCTCTCCCAATGATCATTTTCCTTCTCTTGCATTTTCTCAAGTCTGCTGACATGGAAGCCTGCAGGTGTGGAGGAGGATTCATCAGAAAAACACCTGGTAAGATTCTTCCGTTGGTTCTCTTTTCTCTGATCTCATTTTATAGTAAAAAGAAAAGTAAGCAGCCCAAAGACTTGATGCTTTCCTGATGGGAAATGAGTAAAAAAGTTATAAGATCTAAAACCTTTGTGTGTTTATTGGTGCATTGTTTTAGAAAGTACAGAAAAATACTGGGTTGGCCAAAAACTCCATGTTTTTTTCCATAAAATGTAAGACACATTTTTCATTTTCACCAATAACTTGATTGATTTGGATATTCTTGAGTATGTCGCCTATCTTCTGCACGGTATAAGGCTGATTGTTCTCAATTAATGCCTCAATTTGGTCACCATCAACCTCAGCTGGTCTACCCAACCACGGAGCATCAGCCAGTGAGAAATCTCCAGAGCGAAACTTTGCAAACCACTTTTGACACATCTGATCAGTCACCGCACCTTCTCCACGTACACTGCATAAATCTTTTTTTGCGTTTTTACCTTTCTTGAAATAATAAAGCATAATATGCTGCAAATATAGTGTATTTTCTTCCATCTTCAATATTAAAATGGCTATGCAAAAATTCACCAATTTAGTAAGCTTTTCTAAATGCGTGCTGATATGACAGCTGTCACAATACAATCTAACAGGATTGTTTGGAATAAAGTTAAAGACAGTTAAGCACTACTGGAGCCATCTTACAGAGAAAAGCTTTTTGTCCAACCCAATATTAAGAAAATAAGTCACCTCAATAAGACCACAAAATATCTCTTAGTTCTATTCTCTGAGAACAGCCTTTTCAGTGGGTGCACATTATTATAATTTATTTAGTGAATTTTCCCATGTTGGACAGGTCGATTCTGGTACTTCACTGCTATGACTAACACTTCAGTGTAATTATCCTTATTTATTATCATTCTAAATAAAGAGTGCTTTCCTCTCCGCCTATGAAATAATACTTGTTGTTGTGCAAAGCCACATGAAGTTCTAATTCACGTCTCACTGTCAAAATCTTTGGTTTACATGGGTATTTGTAACATTAACTTCTATTCCCAAATAACAAAAAGGGTGTTAGATTTCCAAAGGCATTTGGGATGTAACAACTTAACCATAAAGCCCATTACTTAAACACTTTCTGGTGGGGTTTTTTCTTGTTTATTTTTTCATTTCATAACTTTATTTTTTAATTTTTTCAATCACAGTTGACATTCGGTGTTACCTTAGTTTCAGGTGTGCAGCATAGTGGTCAGACACTTACATAACTTACAAAGTGATTCCCCCGACAACCCTAGTACCCCTTGGCCATCGTACGTAGCCATTGGACTCTGTCGTCTGTTGTCAACTCAAAAGCTAGCTGTAAGACCAGTTTATTTTTTAACTAGATCTCATTGAAAATTGGTTGTGCTCATTGCTAAATCATATGTCGAGAAGCGCCCTCTAAGTTGGAATAAGAAAATGTGAGGTTTCAGTGGAGGGAGGAGTAATTGAAACTCGCAGTCTCTCCTGCACACGGTCTGGGACGTGCCGCATGGAGCGTGCGCTGCAGTCATACTTCACGCTGGGCAAGGCACACAAATTCAAGTGGGGCCCTAGCGTTCACACAGGCACCGCGTTGCAGATGAAGAGAAGTGAACGTCGTATTTCTCTCTGGCTTACTTTTAGGATGTGGATCTGGACCTCCAGTCGTTAAGCAGCATAGATAAAAACGCCTCCGACAGGGGCCAGAGCCAACTCTCTAACCCCACCGATGAGAGCTGGAAAGGTAGACCGTATGCAAGTAAGGCCACTTTTTTTATTGTTTTTACTGATACTAGATAGGTGAGACACGTGGTTCAGATATCCAGAAGATACCAAAGAGTAAACGTGGTAAGCCTTGCTTCTACACCGTGCCTGGGTCTGCCAGTTCCTGCCTGTCTGGCAGCCAGTGCACCAGCTTCTTATGCCCCCTTCCGGAGACATTCGTTTACGTGCCAGAAACATACATTCGTATATACACAAATACATATATATAAAAAATATGAATTCTCTTCTCCTTTTTGGGCAGTTGTAGAATGCTATGCATTATATTTTCACTTAATGTATCCTAGAGCTCATTCAAAATCAATACTTAAAGACTTTTCACATTGTTCTATACTATTGTGTATTATTCCAGGCTTTAGATGTGCTGTTGTTTGCTTATTTAGTTCCATACTAATGGACTTCTATACTATTCCTGCTTGTTTCCTATTGTCTGAATGTGTCATTTGTGAATTTTTCTGTCCAGTAAATTCCTGGTAATAGGATTGCTGAGTTAACAGATAAGTGCATTTGCCACTTTGACAGATAATTTCAGATTGCTGCCAGCAAGGTTACACCTGCCTCCATGACCTTTGGGAATGCCTAGGTGATGTTTGGTATACTTGGAATCATTTTAATGTGCAGCTTTCTGATTACAAGTGACACTGAGCCATTTTTAAGACATTTAAGAACTAGGTCTGTTTTTTTCTATGAAGTATCTGTTCATAATCATTACTCATTTTGTATTGACTGTTGCTCTTTTCTTTATTGATTTGGGGGAGCTCTTTATGTCTCAGAGATCCCTTTCCTGGATACTAGTTTCAAATTACTTTTTCAACATGTGACTTAATGTGGCTTATGGTGTTATTACTATCTGTCAAAAAAAGATAGGTTTACAGCCCTGGCCAGTGTGGCTCAGTTGGTTGGAGCATTATCCCGTAACTGAAAGGTTGCAGGTTTGATTCCCAGCCAGGGCACATGACACATGCCTAGGTTGCAGGTTTGATCCCTGGTGTGGGAATGTATGATCCCTGGTTCAGATGTGGAATCTGGGCATGAGGATCCCAGTCCCGGGAGGCAACCAATCAGTGTTCCTTTCTCACATCGATATTTTTCTCTCTCTCCCCCTTCCTATCTCTAAAAGCAATGAAAAAAAATCTCCTTGGGTGAGGATAAAAAAAGAACAGTGGGTTTGCCAGTTGCTGTGAACCAGGCACTACACAGTGTATTTCATGTGCGTAACCTCTTGTAATCCTTACGCTAGCCCCCTGAAGTGGCACCATTTTACATTTGAGCGGCCTGGGACTTAAGCTGATGACCTGACCCACAGTATGTACCAGAGTTGTGATTCAGGCACACTTTGGCTGACTGAGAAAGCAGAACTAACTGTTCTGGTGTGAGTCTGCTCTTTTTAAAGTCGTGTGCCCATTGTTTTTCTTCATAACAGACCCTCGCTCTTCTGCACATGCCAGGCTGCGGGCGTTAACATGGCCATTACCTTTGGAAGCAGCACATTAGACAACCACGTGTGTTCTTTATCTTCTGAAGGCATAAAAACTAATCACCCTTGAAATCCATTAAAAAGGCACCATGCTGGAGGCTGACGCACTGCCCCCAGTCCTGCAGTGCAGCAGCGCTTCGGTTTCCCTCCAGTGTCCGTGAGCACGCGAGCCCTGCTGCCTGTCAGCCCCAGGTAAAGGGCTGGCTGGTGCGCGGGGGCGAGTGCCAGACCACTCCCAGTGCAGCGCAGCACCCGAACTCCCAGGTGCCTGGGACTTGAGACCCCTGCCGTCCCTCCAGGGAGCAGTGCCTTTCTCCCCATCTCCCAGCTCCGTCTCCCTCTGGGCTCCATCTCAGCGAGCGGAGCAGCGTGCAGCGGCTCTTACACCACTTGTGTTGTCTTCTCCCCTTGTTTCCGTTTTTGGCCCAAGATGGCACAACTGCATTGGTATAAGTCACAGCTTTGCCACTCCACGATGTTCTTTGTTGACTAAAGGGGACTCTACTTCAAGATCTTATTATATAATTTCATAGCCACTTTCAAAACCTTGACGATGAGCCATCTTCCTTGTTTGCCGTCACTAAACATTCATTTACTGTTTTTCATGTTCTGATTTTATAACAACAAGTTGAAGAAGAAATCTCTACTTTTACTGTAGTGCAGTCAGCCGACACCTGTGAAGTGCCTGCCGTGGGCTGCCCCTGAGCCCAGGGGTGGAAAGAAGAGGTGGATGCAAACCTAGTCACAGTCTAGTCAATAGGCAGAAGTCACACCAATAATTTGAACAGGGAAAATTCTACATAAAACACTGTTAACTAGCCAAAGATGGCTAACCAATAAAAGGCATAGAAGAGGATGCAGAAGTTTTCCTTCTGCATCCAAAGCAGTCCTGCCTCCAAGGCAGACAGAAAGTGATCCAGAACTAAGAACTAAATGAGCCCTGCCCTTCAAGACTGAGGTTCCGACCTGTTTGGAGAGTCTGGCCACTGCAGAAACCTGTGGCCGGTGTGGGGGCACAGTCCCGGGCTGCTCCTCCATAGGAGTGGCCTGTCCGGAGACTCCATGGCTGACTCCTCTCCTCCTTCAGGCCTTTGTTCAGACACCACACTTGCAGAGAAACCTTTCCTGACCAGGTTGTTTCAACATGCAGCCCCACCCCGATGCCATCCCCACCCCCACCTCATGTCCTCATCATCTGACATACCCCATTGTACCCTCAAATATCTTATTCATTGTGTCTCTTCCAGGGGAGCTTATTCATTTTTGTCCAGCTTTTTCATTATTAGGCCACAGTGTCAAAAACCATGCCTACACATGGTAGGAGCCCAGGGAATATTTATCCAAAACTGGCTGAATCATTATTAGGGTTAATCTTTATCATCTAATATAGATCAGAAACTGTTTGCCAGCCTCCTCATCAAGTGTGTGGTCCAGTTGGAATTGATACAGACCATTGACAATATCGTGTTCTACCCGGCAACGAGCAAGAAGGAAGACGCAGAGCACATGGTTGCTGCCCAGGTAATAAGAGCAGGCCCGAGAAGGGCACCCTTGTCGGTGGGGAGGTGGCACGGACGCAGGGGTGGGCTGGAGCCAGCTTGCACCGGCCCGCGAAAGCCCGTCAGGCCCGTCTCTTCCCCAGCCCGTGTCCAGCAGCATGTCGGTAGTTTGAAGGTGGCTGTGATGGAGTGTTCATAGCACAGAAATCAGCGAACACTAAAATCAGGGCTGCTTCTTTTTTTTGCCCCATTCCCCAGAGAGCCAGTTTACCAGCATACCACTGTTCAGATGCCACCCCCCACCTTGAATGTTTTTAATCATGGGGACTGTTCCTCATAATTGGTATGTAATTTAACCATAAGTAACTGAGAGGGAAATGTATGTGGACGACAATACTAGTTTTTCCTTGAGAAAGTTCACTTTTTGTTTTGTATATATAATCTATATACATGGTATTCTTGGAAATAGAGAATAAGTGTCCAAAATATGGACGATAACCTTACACCTTGGTATACAAACGTAAGTCCTTCAGGGGCTAGCATGAGGCAGGCTGGGTGGGACTGTGACGGAGAGCTCCAGACCAGTCAGAGCTGAGACCACCCCCAGCTCTGGAGGCAAGGGGCGTTAAGTCATAACGGTCTTCCAGTTTTCAGGAGGAACCAGAATCAAGATTTTTTTTCATATAGGAAATCACCTTTTTAAGTGCTATAATTACCGATGAACGAAACACATCTGTGGGCTAGATCCAGCCTTTGGGCTTTTAAATTTTTTTTTTATTTTTTAAGGGTACAGTTTGGTGGTTTCATTATGTTCATAAAGTTATGCAAACATCACAGCTGTCTAATTACAGAATGCTTTTTGTCACTGTAAAAGGGAACGCCCTAACCATTAATAGTCACTTCCCATTCCCTCTGGCTCCAGCCCTTAGCAACAGCTCATCAAATCTACTTTCTGTCTCTGTGTACAATACCTACCTGCCCTGGATATTTCATATTAACAGAATCTATAAGTGAGCTTCGATGTCTGGCTTCTTAACTTAGCATAATATTTTCCAGTTTCATCCATGTTGTGGCCTGTATAAGTACTTCATTATTTTTATACATGACTGAATAATATTCCATGTTGTGGCCTGTATAAGTACTGCATTATTTTTATACATGACTGAATAATATTCCATTGTATGGCTATACCAACTTTTATGTTTATCCATTCATCAGCTGATGGACATTGGGTTTTTTTGCATTGTCTGGCTACTGTGAATAATTCTGCTGTGAACATTTATATGTAAGTTCTCATGTGGACATACATTTTTAATTCTCCTGAGTACATAACTAGGGGTGGAACTGCTGGGTCATGAGGTGTAACTCTCAGTTTACCTTTTTGAGGAACTGATGGACTATTTCCAAAGCAGCTGCACTATTTTACATTCCCGCCAGCAGTGTATGAAGATTCCAGTTTCTCCACATCCTCACTCATGGTGGTTACTGTCTTTTTTAAAAAATTATTACGGTCACGCCAGTGGGTCTGTGAAGTGGTGTCATTGTGGTTTTGACTTTTGTTTCCCCAATGACTGATGATACTGAGTATCTTCTGTGCTTCTTGGCCATTTCTGTATCTTTGGCGAGAGGTTTGTTCAAATCCTTTGCCCACTTTTAAATTGGGTTATTTATCTTTTATGCTGAACTGCTGAATTGTAAGAGTTTTTATATATTCTGGACACTAGGCCTTTATCAGACGTATGTTTGCAGCTGTTTTCTCTCATTCTGTGCGTTTTCTTTTCAGTTTCCTGATGGTGTCCTTTGAAACACAAAAGTCTTTAATTTTAGTTAAAAAGTTCAACTTACTAACAAATTAAAAAAAAAAAAAAAAAAAGAAAAAAAAGTTCAACTTACTATTTTTCTTTAGACATTTATACTTTTAGTGTTAGACCTAATAAAGCATTGTCTAATTCAGGTCACAAAGATTTAGGCCTGTGTTTTCTCTTAAGAGTTTTATCATTTTAGATCTTAATGTCGGTCTTTGATCCATTTTTGACTTAATTTTTTTCTATATAATGGTAGTTAAGGGGTTTACCTTTTATTTTTTTGCACATGGATATCCAGCTGTCCCAGCACCCTTTGTTATAAAGACTGTTTTTCCCCAGTGAATCGTTCTGGCACCAGTGTTGGAAATTACTTGACCATAAATACAAGGATTGATTTCTGTACTCTCAGTTCTGTTAATGGGTCTGTATGTCTGTCTTTATGCCAGTTACCATACTGTCTTGATTACTGCAGCTTTTTGTTAATTTTTGAAATTGGGAAATAGGAGTCTTCCAACTTTGTGGTGCTTTAAAAAATTTTTTTTTCTAAGAGTTTGAGTCAAACTGATGATGTTGCCAGGAAGCAAGATAATCAAATGTTCTTTTTTTCAAGATATTTTGCTACTCTGTGTCACTTGCATTTACACATGAATATTAAGATCAGCTCATCAATTTCTGCAAAGAAGTCCGCTGGGATTTGGATAAGGATTATGTTAACCTGGTAGATCAATTTGGAGAGTATTGCAAACTCTGCCCCTTTTATCCTTTCGTGACTCGGGCTTTTGAGGAGGGTGGGACCCATTCCTCGAGGGCTCAGGAAATATAAAATCCCTGATTAGATCTCACATTTTAGGCAACACGTACAATAAATTCTAGCATTTCCTACCTGTCTTTATGAGTTTTTTTCCTTCATATTTGAAAACACAGTTGTTGAACTTAAACTCATTGGTCACCTGATGAAGCTCAAGAGTCTAGTTGCGCTTTGCTTAATAATTTCTATTTTTCAGTGAGTATGTTTTCAGACTTAAACCTTTTATCACAACATTGTTGTCTGATTATATCATTTTCCAACTTCTTTGTAAAATAGAGAGGACAGTGCAGTCCCGTAGTGAAACAGCTTTAGAAACGCACACTTATGTTCACGCTGTGAAGGCAGTACTGACAGAACTGCAACTTCGGCCAGCAAAGCCCACCCTCATGCAGGAGCTCAGTGTACTCCCTCCCCAGCCAAAGAGCAGAGCCTAAATGGGAAATGGGTCCGAGTGTTGAGGAATGAAGTCTGTTTTACGCAGAGGATGAGTTTGGGAGAGTTATGACTGCTTTCGTCTGCTGTCACAGTGCCCGGAATCCCACCATCTCCTTTGCTTAGCTCTCTGTCCTCCCTGCTCTAGCAAGACACGCTGGATACGGACATCCACATAGAGACGGAGGATCGGGGCATGTATAAGTGCATGTCTTCCCAGCACCTCTTCAAGCTGTTGGACTGCCTGCAGGAGTCCCATTCATTCTCAAAAGCCTTCAATTCCAATTACGAGCAGCGGACCGTCCTGTGGCGAGCAGGTGAGGACACACAGCAGACGGACAGTGGCCACAGAGGTCATCGTCCTAAAACCTTAAAGCCTTTGGGAGAGTCCTGATGCTGTAGATGTAGCTGGAATAACTTACCAGGTGTTTTCATGCTTGAGGGAGAAAGAAAGGAAATGCTGGATAGATTGTATCCCATTACCAGGAACATTGCCTGGCACATGGGAGATTCTCAGTAAGATTTTGATGGGAATACAGATTGGAAGTTAGAGAATTGAATTGATGTAGCAAGTCAAAAAATGTTACATTAGATTAAAATTATGTAGTTAAATGTGATGATACAGTAAGTGTGGTAGTCTAGGAGAAACAGAAAGCATTCACACATTTTTCTGAAGCTTTTAGGGATTCTCTCTTTTCCACCTCCAAGAATACACGCATCCTCGGGTGATGGTGGGAGGCTCAGTTTTTGAGCTTTTACACAAAAGTGATACTTCTTATATTTTTTGTATTGTCACTTTCCCCAAATGCCTGTTTGAACCTAGAATTTTTAAATCTCCCTTTTCTCTGTGACTTTAAAATATCTAGATGTGCTGTGTCTGTGGCTGTAATGAGGTCTTGCCTGTGAGAGTGGTTTACGTCTCTGTGTTCGCTTGCTGGTGCTTTCAGAAAACGTGTTCTCCTGTGTGCTTTGTGGGGAAAAGTCTTGTGACAAGCTAGAACTCTTAAACCCATTACACTTGACGAGCTGGAACAAATGGCAGAGTCTGAGGGGAGACCAGCTCGGGGCTGTGGGGACCAGGCGTGCCCTGCAGCCGGGACGGGCTGTCCGCCTGCCTTCGCCTGCTGCCACAGTTGAGCTGTGTTAAGAACGTGAGCGGTTCGAGTATTTTTCTTAAAGTAACTAGATTAGGTTCCTAGATGATTTTTCAGCGTAAACCTAGAAGGGTACATAATTTCAGTGACTCTCTGATCTCCAGGTTTTAAGGGCAAGTCTAAGCCCAATCTTCTAAAACAAGAAACCAGCAGCCTGGCCTGTTGTCTCAGGATCCTGTTTCGAATGTATGTTGATGAGAACCGCAGGGATTCCTGGGAAGAAATACAGCAGCGACTTTTAAAGTAAGAAAATTGGTTTCCAATTAAGTTTCTCATCTGTAACACCTCACAACAATACTGTGAACTGAGAAGGGTAGGAGTACGGTACCTACGTGCTGATGCCCTCTCACTGTTTTCCTTTGGGTTTTTTCCTTCTCTTTGGTGACTTTTCTTTTTTCTATTTTTTAAAGTTTTTTTCCTGATTTCATTACAAGATTTACTAAAATACAATTTGGTGCTTAATTCATTAAAATACAATGTGATTTTATTTTTTTAGTTGACAGAGACAGAAACAGCAATTTGTTGTTCCACTTACTTTACTTACGCACCCTTTGGTTGTTTCCTGTGCATGCCCTGACTGGAGATCAAACCCACAACCTTGGCGAATCAGGATGATGCTGTAACCAGCTGAGCTACCCAGCCAGGTCCTTTTTGGCGACTTTTCCATTTCATGTTTCTTAATGCCCTTAACACAACAGGGCCTCATTTCTTTAATTTATAAATTTCTTAAGGTGCAGAAACGTGAGCAGTGACAAGTGCTCTGAACTCGGTCCACAGGCCTGGAGAGAAGTCCTTGCTTGGTTCTCTTTCGAGCACTGTCCGCCCTAACACCCCATCATTTTTTCTTTCCAAGAGGAATGTATTAGACTCTACAGATACCAGAATGCACTTACTTTGATTACGGGGAGACAGGGGGTGCCATTGAGAGATCCCCAGACAGGAAAGTAGATTTTCGCCACCCAGCTTCTTGGGCAGCTATGAGAAGGATGCTGCGCCCCCTTTACACCTTAAGATTTAGAAACGGTGATGCACGCTGCTGCTCCTGCGCACCCGTGTGATCAGTCTCTCGCTGCAGCGCTGCTGGTGGGGAGTGTGTGTCAGGGTCTCCCTGGAAATCAGGTGGCATTGTATGTCAGGAATCGAGAAATGGTCAGTGTCTTTGGGTAATTCCACTGTTACGCAGTCTGTTTAAGAAAATACCTTAATAATAGGAACCAGGATTCCCACACATAATATTAATTGCCGACTTAAAGAGAAAAAGATTTCAAACAGCTTAACTGTGAAATTAATTTACAGTGTAACCTATGATAGAATACTATCATGCAGCCATTAAAAACCAGCAAAGCTGTCATTTAGAATGGAAGGGCAGATAAAGTGCTTCCCAGATAAGGTCATGTTAAAGGAGTTCATTATCAGTAAGCCTTTATTATATGAAATGTCAAAGGGACTTATCTAAGAAAAAGATCAAGATTATAAACAGTAAAATAACAACAGACTCATAGCTATCAACAAATGAACCTAAAAGAAAAGACAAACAATGAAAACAAAAACTAAGCAAACAGCTAGAACAGGAACAGAATCAGAGAAATGGACATCACATGGAGAGATTTCAGTGGAGAGGGGGAAGGGAGGAATAGAGGGAAAAGGTACAGGGAAGAAGAAGCATAATTGGTAGGCGTTAAATAGATGGGGAGAGCTCAAAAACAGCATAGGAAACAGCAAACTCAAAGAACTTACATGTACAGCCCATGGATATAGGTTCATCTAAGGGGGGATGCTGGAGGGTTGGCAAGTGCCAGGCGGAGGAGGGATAAAGGGGGAGATATTGGGAAAATTGTAATAGCATAATCAATAAAATATACTTAAAAAGTAAAAATAAATAAAATCTTTTTTAAAAATAAAAACAAGTAAAATTTTTAAAATGCTAAAAAAAAAAAAAAAAAAATTAAGGTTTTTTTTTTTTGCCCTGGCTGGTGTGGCTCAGTGGATTGAGCACGGGCCTGTAAACCAAAGGGTTGCCAGTTCGATTCCCAGTCAGGGCACATGCCTGGGTTGCAGGCCAGGTCTGCAGTTGGGCGCATGTGAGGGGCAACCACACATTGACATTTCTCTCAACATTTTTCTCCTTCCCTTCCCCTCGCTATAAATCAATCAATCAATCAATCTATCTTTTTAAAAAATAAAACATAAAAAAATAAAAATTAAGGTTTTCTCTGAGTGGAGTGGGGCAGAGGGGGAAAAATAGGACAACTGTAATAGCGAAATCAATAAAAAGTATTTTTTAAAAATTAAAGTTTCAAAAAATAATTTTCCTTGATGTGGGAATCAGTAAGTTTTGCCACAAAAAAGCAGCATGTAAAACTATGTATACTTAATGATTTTTGGCAGTGTTTTTTTTAATCATAGACAGAAAAGCTGGAAGGATATATGCTGAACTGTTGTGTATCCCTTAGGATAATGGAGTATGGGTATTTTCCTACTTTATACTTTCATATACTTTTCAGCTGTCTTACAAAGGGAGTATATGACTAACAAGTCGTAAACGAAAAAGAAAGGGGGCATCAGTAGCTCATTTCACCTTAAATGAAACCCAAAAGAGAAGTACCTATGTAGTCATGTAAAGTTTCTCTAAAGAAGGTACATAAATGGTAAGTTTTGCAGCATAACATGTTCAAAAAGTTAGCAATTGGCCCAGGCTGGCATGGCTCAGTGGATTGAGCACTGGCCTGCGAACTGGAGGGTCGCCAGTTCGATTCCCAGTCGGGGCCCAAGTCTGGGTTGTGGGCCAGGTCCCCTGTTAGGGGCCTGCAGGAGGCAACCAATCAGTCTTTCTCTTCCTCTCTTTCTCCCTCCTTTTCCCTCTCTCCAAAAATAAATAAATAAAACCTTTTTAAAAATTAATAAATAAAATAGTTAACAATTGTATGTGATAGAAGGAGAGAAAGGTAGGATATAATTAACTATGGAAAATAAGCCCTGTGCCTTTTGTGCTGCAAACCCTGATTGAGTTTGGCTGTGCGCCAGGTCTCTGAGCTCAGCTGCCATTGAACACACTTAGTTCATTTAATTTTCACAACAGCCCCTTGAGTTCAGTACAATTATTTATCCCCATTTTACAGCTGAGGAAACTGAGGCTCAGCGATTTGCTCAAAATGGCACAGCCAGAGCAGGTGCTTGATAAATACTCATTGTGAGAGTAAAGTGTTCTCCACCCCAGTAGGATGTGACGTGTTGATCTCTTGTCCCACGTGCCCCCTCTCTGATTCTTCTAGCGTGTGCAGTGAAGCTCTTGCCTATTTCATCACGGTGAACTCTGAAAGCCATCGGGAGGCCTGGACAAGTCTCCTGCTGTTACTTCTAACAAAAACCCTCAAAATAAACGATGAAAAGGTATAAACAAACTGTTGTCTCCACTAGGACAGAGGTTTGGGCTGGCTTTTCCTCAGTTGGAAGTACTGTGCTCTTAATTCTTCCAAGGATGGTTCCATAGCTAACACCATCCTAGAGGCATTGGAGAGAAGTTAGTTCGTTACCAACAGTGGATGTCTTGGGTTCTTGGGGCTTTTCCTCTCAAAGAACCGCGGCTGAGGAAGGCTGACGTTGAGCCCAGGCCCGGGGCTCTTAGACAGCCGTGGTGGTGTTCCGTGTGGTTGTGTTGGAGGAGGGCAGAGAGCGGGCAGCACTGCTTTAGACCTGGGAACTTGGCTTTAAAGCTAAAGTTAGCTTTGGTGGCAAGGCTGTCCCACGATAATTTGTGTTTGGAGTTAAACATAATGAAGTTTTAATTGGCAATTTTTTTGCACCAACTTTCTAATAGCAAATAGCAAGAAAAAAACACCAATGTTGCAATAAGTTCCAGGGTAAGATGAATGCTTTTGACAAAATACTGCCAAAAAATAGCTCGATGTCTAACTTTCTATCTTTCTCTCCCCTCTCAAGTTTAAAGCACATGCTTCAAAGTACTACCCCTACTTGTGTGAAATTATGCAGTTTGACCTGATTCCTGAGCTTCGAGCCGTGCTGCGGAAGTTCTTCCTACGGATAGGTGTTGTGTTTAAGATATGGATTCCAGAAGAGCCATCACAGGTACCAGGGACCCTGTCACCCACGTGGTAGCCCTGGCCCCCTCGGGCCCCTGCTGCTTCTCTGCAGAACGTCCACCACGCCACCTCTGCCCGGCACGTCTCCTGAAGGAGCAGGTCATGGAAACAAGGAGTCAGCATCTTGGAGCCCGGAGCGGTCTGGATAAAGGTGGCCTCCGCGCTGCTCCCATAGCGCCCCTGACTGAGGCGCGGGGGTTGTTAAATGGCTGCACACCAGCTGACACAGCAGCTGGGGGGTCTGTTCCATCTCTGTCATTCCATTTTACTGCTTGAACTGTCTGTCGGACCTTCACCGCGCACGCCGGCCTCTCCCAGGAGAGTCCTGCGACGCGGTGGGAGCCTCGTCGGAGGAGCTGCTCCGTGAAGATACTGGACACAGCTGTGTGGGTTTGCAGTTGTTAGAGAGTCTGTTAATAAAGTTTCTGTAGCGGCGAAGCGCCACCTGAACACGCTGGGTTTGTGTTGTCTGAGTGTGTTGCAGAAGTGGGAGTGTTCTCGTCAGTGGTGCGTCCGCCGTAGTTAGAGTAGTCTGGGGAAGGTCGGGGACGAAAGGGTTTTTCTTCTCCCGTTTTGTTTATGTCTGAGTGGTTTTTATTTTACAAAAATATATTATTGAAGATTTGATTGAAGGCAGAGTTTAGAACTTAAGTTAGAAGTAAGAGCTTGCAAGGTTAAAGAAAATGTAGTGCCTCCTGATTCTCCATTTTAGGAACTTGGGGAGAAAATGTCTACAGGAAAAAGTAAAAAAATGAATGAGAATGGTTAGCTTTCCTGGAAGTATTGTGGTGGATGGGTATTAAATTAAAATTTCCAGAATACATTGTCCATCTCACACCCTGAAATCTAATATATGAAAGTAGTAACAAAAAGGAAGTAGTAATTTAATGGAGTTAATTTATATGTCAGTAAACGTTTTACTTTTACCTCAGAAGTAGTGAGGGTACCCATTAGTATCCCTGCTCTGCACGGGCCCCACCCAAGGGCCCCCAAGAGAGGGATGGGGGCTGCGCGTGAGAAGGGTCGCTCTGCGAACCTCCTCAGGCGCATGTGGTGCATGAGACTAGAGCAGGCCTGAGACTAGAGCAGGCCTGTGCAGCTGTGGGGCCCCCGCAGCTGATCTGTGACCTTGGCAGGAGGTGTCACGTGCCCAGTGTTTCTGTTAATCTGAGCCGAGGAACTGAATTCTTTGGAAGGTTAGATTCTGAGGCCCTTTTTATGTTAATGATGGTGCAATATTTTTAGCTGCAGAACTGAATACTGATGCACCTTACGCAAAAGTGGGTGGTATACAAATGTGGCCCGAAGCCTGCAAGCACTGTGTTTGGAAGTTAATTCATTCTGAGTCCGAGAGAAAGAGAACACACTCTTCATTCTCTGCCCTCATCCTCTGCTCGCCTAGAGCAGCATTCAGCATTAGCAAAAGTGTTACACAGAGTTGTTAAAACATTCAGACTTCTACCTACACCCTTTAGTCCCGTAAATTGGATTGTATTGTTGTCAACTCTGGTGCCTTAGAAGTTAGTAAGTTGGGAACCTATCTATAAAATCAAATATTTTTTTTTTATAGAGAAGGATTTCTGGTGCTTTTGTTTACCAAGAAACCAATTTCTTAAATGTTTTTGTTTTTAATGGCCTTGAGAAATGTTTGGTTCGGGCCAGCAGTACACTGTCTACTTTTCTTTCCCCAAAAGTGTTTTCATTTCTTTACCAAAGAAAAAAAGCAAGTTTATGTTTCTACGTTATTTACATACATTTAGGAGGAGCTGTCTAACTTAGCAGGAAGGGACCGAGGGAGAGTATTCTACTGTGAAGGGTAAACGTTAGCACACTTGACTGACCGGTCTTGGATCCATCACATCCTGACTCTGCATTGTGGAGGCTGCGTTCTGAGACGTGACTCCCTGGTACTGCGGTTCGACGCAACCCGGGCAGGTCAGTCATCCCCACCGACGTTTGTGTGTAAGTGGAGAACACGCGCGTTTGTTACATTTTCTGTACAGCTGCATCTCTGGTTGAGACTTTTCCTTTCCTTCTGAGGTTGACATTTTCTTCATCAAAAGTGACTGCAGGACTTTTCCAGTATATTCCTGCCTTATCTTTAATTTCTGTCTCCTTTTGCAGAGTAAGAAATGGTGTAGCGCATTTTGTTACATGCTGAAACATTCAGGTTTTCATTTCTTTTTAACTTTGTCTTTTAAATGATTCAGTTTTCTGAATGAGGCATTTGAATTGTACCAGCATGGACTTTTAAAAACTGGATGTAGAGCCACTTGGGGTTGTTTTTCTCGTTGGCGGACTGGGCCTGCAGAAGTAGCCCCTTACCTCCAGTAATAAGCCATTCAGCCTGAATCCGCTTTGTGAGTAAATCCGTTCTATCTCCTGAGACCCGTGGCTCATTCCCCTCAAACACTAGTGACAAGTGTGCGCGTGACTCGGCAGTACCGCACCAGGGCCCCACCTGTTATTAACAAAGTCAGGAGAGAAGAGGGAAGCATTTCCAAGGCCTTATTTCTTTCTCAGAATGCTTTAAGTGTTGATACATGTGCTGGGTCTCTAGAGAGTTTTTGTTACAATACTGCTGCTTTGAGCGATTTTGTTTTTCTTCACTGTCCTTTATGGAAATCACCAGCTTTGGTATCTTAACAACAAACAGGTGGGAGATGTTATTTCAAATATGCATCTTCAGACTCAAACACACTTTTTTCCCTGATACTCCTCACACACAACCAAAGAACATATGCTATGGGAATTGTACAACAACATCTGGAAACAGCATTTTCCCCTGACAGGTGACTTTTGTACAAAACGCAAAGAAACAAAACCCTGAGGTTTTTTTGTCATTCTTTTGTGATTATGGCTACACGTTTAGTAGTCTTTAATAGTTATTAAAGGAGCCTGTGACGAACACAAGTAGGACCATCGTGTTCAAATGCTTGTTACGATGCAAATGGATATTGGTTTAAACAGACGCCGGACTCTGAATATTGCATTTTCTGAATTCTCTTCCCATATTTGCGTTACGGTAGACATACCTGAAACGCACGTCCTGGAGTGTTGCTCTCTGCAGCTCTGTAGCCTGGGAAACAGAAACCAAAGCTGAGTATTTAAAAGAGTGAATATATCTGGAAATCCTTGCTTTCCAAAAAAGACACTCATCAATGGTGTAGTTTTCCTCAGTGTTCTAATTTTTAAAAAATTTTATCTGCATATTTGCATCAAATATTTCTTTATGTGCAAAATGTATGTTTTACCTCCTTAAAATGCCTAAACGTTAATAGCTACTTTTGTTTAATCTATACATGATGATTAAGTGCATTTAATATTGGTAATTTAATGAAAAGCATTCCTTGCCCAATGGATGTATACATTTTTGAAAGAATAAGCAGAATTATATAACATGAAATGCTATGTAAAGTTTTCTATGTAAAAATATTATGTATAATACTGTTAAAATATCCCATGCTTTAATCAGGTGATGAATCAATAAAGTTTTAAAAAGTAAAACTTTATAATGTAGTAATTAATTTGTACATCAAGACATAGTTTGTTCTTATGGCAGCTCTAAGCTTATAGATTAACAAGCATAACCATCAACAGGAGAATGTTAATTGTGAGTTTCAGTTTTTTTAAGTACGGTTCCCCTTTTCCCCTTCCCTCCAGCATGATATTTTTCTTTTATCTCTTGAATCTACTTCCATTAGTTTGATCAGTGCTTTTGTTCGGAAACCCGCCCTGCTGGCAGTGAGGGTGAGGTTACGGAGGCAGCCAGCTGGTCACCGAGGGGGAGGCACCCCTAAGGTTCACACAGGGCCCCCACATTTGAAGACAGTAAACTCAATGCAAATTCCATCCCTTCTGAAATAATCTACAGTTGTAAATCATTATTGTACTTAAAATACTCCACTGCTGAACTTCACTAATACCTTGCCATCTTTATTGACTCACCGGAGTAAAACTTCACTCTGTGGAACTACCTTTCAGGTGCTTCCAGTGAGGAGCAAGAGGACAGCCCTTTCTTTTGGAAAAGGTTTCTAGAGTCCATCTCTTCAGGGCAGATAGAGCCTGGGTTGCATCTGGAGCAGAGGCTTTCAATTCTGCCCCCAGGCGACAGTGGCAGTGTCTGGAGACATTTTTGGTTGTCACAGCTGGGATGGAGGGGGTGGAATTGGATACTGACACCTAAACACCGCCCACCACAAGGAATTACCCAGTCCCAATGCCAGCAGCGTTCAGGTTGAAAAGACTTGAACTAAAATGACTTCTTCCTGAGTCTAAGGAGTTTGGTGTAGTGGGACCTACAAGTTCATCTGTGGCAGATACTTTCGGCTTTCTTTGGTCTTCCTTTACACACACAAAAAAGCCACTTCTATGAAGGAGAGAGCATGCCAAGGTCACTGGTTGGGGAAGGGCTTTAAATAAAGCTCTACTTTTATTTAAAGTACTACTTATTTTAGCATTTTGGAAGGTCATATCAGCATTGTACTGCACTTGTACCCTACCAACAGGCTGGAACACATTTTAGGCAAAAGTACTTCTTCAAAAGCCCAGAGTGGTTCCTGGGAATTTTTGCAAACCTAGGTAAATATGCCTGTTGTCCAGTTTGAGAAATCTGCTAAATTGTCCTCGGTTGGTTGTGTCATTTCTCAGGAGTTTCCAGCTTAGGAAATGCAACGACACACCCACAGCAAAAGGAAAGGAAAAGGGTGGGGCTGCCCCAAGGATTCTGCCAAAATGGTTTTAGTGTTTTTTAAATGCCTATTCCAGACAAAAGCTAGCTTTATTTGATGTTCAACTGAAGATTGAGTCTTTGAGGATAGTTTTATATCATAGCCAATTTTCATCTTTTTCCAGAGACTCACTCTCTGCGTTAAAGCTGCTACTTCATTAACCTAATTCAGATTTGCTTCAAGAATTTTTGTTTGTTTTTTAATATATTTTATTGATTATGCTATTACAGTTGTCCCATTTCTCCCCCATCATTCCCCTCCACCCTGCACACCCCCTCCCACCCATCTTCCACCCACATTTAATTCATGTCCATGTCATAAGTTCTTTAGGTTCTGCTTTTCCCACACTATTCTTGCCCTCCCCCTGTCTATTTTCTACCCACCGTCTATGCTACTTGTTCTCTGTACCATTTCCCCCTCTCCTCCTCCCACTCCCCTGTTACTAACTCTCCATGTGATCTCCATTTCTGTGGTTCTGTTCCTGTTCTAGTCATTTGCTTAGTTTGCTTTGTTGTAGGTGGGGTTAATAACTGAGTTTGCTGTCTTTTTACTGTCCTGTTTTTTTATCTTCTTTTTCTTAAATAAGTCCCTTTACCATTTCATATAATAAGGGCTTGGTGATGATGAACTCCTTGAACTTGACCTTATCTGAGAAGCACTTTATCTGCCCTTCCATTCTAAATGACAGCTTCACTGGATACAGCAATCTTGGATGTAGGTCCTTGACTTTCATGACTTGGAATACTTCTTTCCAGCCCCTTCTTGCCTGTAAGGTCTCTTTGGAGAAATCAGCTGACAGTCTGATGGGAACTCCTTTGTAGGTGACTGTGCCCTTATCCCTTGCTGCTTCTAGAATTCTTTCCTTCATTTTAATCTTGGCTAATGTAATGATGATGTGCCTTGGTGTGTTCCTCCTTGAGTCCAACTTCTCTGGGACTCTCTGAGCTTCCTGGACTTCCTGGAAGTCTATTTCCTTTGCCAGATTGGGGAAGTTCTCCTTTATTATTTGTTCAAATAAGTTTTCCACTTGTTGCTCTTCCTCTTCCCCTCTGGTACCCCTATAATTCGGATGTTGGGATGTTTAAAGATGTCCTGGAGGTTCCTAAGCCTGTCCTCATTTTTTTTGAATTCTTATTTCTTTCTTCTTTTCTGTTTGGTTGTTTCTTTCTTCCTTCTGGTCCGCTCCATTGATCTGAGTCCCAGTTTTCCTCCCATCGTTATTGGTTCCCCGTGCGTTTTCCTTCATTTCACTTATTGTAGCCTTCATTTGTTCATCTAATTTGTGACCAAAATCAACCAGTTCCGTGAGCACCAGTGCTTTGAACTGTGCATCTGATAGGTTGGCTATCTCTTGGTCGCTTACATGAATTGGCTCTGGGGCTTTGATCTGTTCTCCTGTTTGAGCCATTTTTGGTTTTTTTTTTGTTTGTTTTGTTTTGTTTTTGGTTTTGTCACAGTTGTTAAGTATGAGGGGCGGAGCCTTAGGTGTTCCCCAGGAACACCTTTATATTTATCTTTCACCGACTGGGCAGCCCAGTCGGTGGGTAGTGATGCTGTATGTGGGGGCGGGGTCCAGGAGGGAACAATGGTGCTTGCTCCACTCTCTCTCGTATCTCAGTCCCTTCCGCCACTTCCACAAGCAAATTGGGCCCTTCTGGTGCTGATTTCCATGTGGGTGAGCTTGTGTACATTCTAGGACCCTGTGGGTCTCTCCAACAAACTCTCCTGTGAGGCTGGGAGTCTCTCCTGGCACCTGAACCCCCACAAGTGTTTTCAATTGGTGTTTGTAGGTTTTATTTCCCAGCGCTGGGGCCCTTGGTTGTGAGGTCTGTCTTGCTCCCCGTTTTCACCTGGATTATCTGCACACAAAAGTGGGACCACCTGGTCAGCCAGCCACCTTGCACGGCCTCACTGGGTCTGCCTGTTGCCACCCCTCGCCTGGGGTCCGATAGCCACTGCCTGTGCGTCTGGGGTCTGCTAGCTGCCCCCTGCACACCTGGGGCTCCTGCTCGCCTGGGTTCACCAACCTCCGCTTTTTCCTGCCACGACTCTACCCCTCTTACCGGACTGGATGAATGGTTGTCAGACTTCCATACAATTCAATTTTCTGTCAGTTCTGGCTGTTTTGTTTCTAAACCTTTGTTTTCCTTAATTTTGGTTGTGTGAGGAGGCACAGTGTGTCCACCTATGCCTCTATCTTGGCTGGAAATCAAGAATGTATTTTGATTTATGTCTAAGAAATACCCATATGACCTGACACTAATATAATACTGAATGTCAGTTGTATTTGAAAAATTTTAAAGAGAGAGAGAAATAACCAGGTGTTCTAGTAAACATGTTTGTTAAGTGAGTTTGAGCTCAAACAACATCATACTGATTTTCCCCTCCAGAGTGCTCTGAGTTTCTGAGGAGCAGGCAAAACCCAAGCATTGCCAACAGGCTTGGCCAGTGGACGGATCATGGAAGCTGGAAGAAAGAACTCCATGCAGGAGGGTTTGTGCTACCTTTCTGCCCTTTAGGGCATGAGGAATAAGCAGGCTATTAACACCACTTTTTAAAGAAATAACATTTGTTGATGGTTTACTGTGCTCCAGACACTAAGCGTTTTTCATTTACAGGAAGTCCTTTAAAGCTGAAAACGACCCTGGGAAGTATATACAGCAGCGTTAGACCCCCTTTTTTAGATAAGGAAGCTGAGGCCCAGAGAGGCCCACTGAGGCTGTGTCACTGGGCCACAGAGCTGAGACTCAGGCCCAGGGTCTGCCTTCAGAAGCCCCCAGCTAATCTGGTGGGAGGGGTGCGGAAACCAAGTGGGGAGGCGATCCAGCAGGAGTGCTGGTCTGAGGAGCTGGTGTCCCAGGGCCGGGCATTAAGCGGAACTGCTAGGGCATTGCAAACACCCGAGTCAGAAACAGTATTTGCCAGATCCCTTACACTAGCTTTTGGAGGGTCATACCTTGGACCTTTTCATGGTTATTTAGAAGCAGAAGAAAGGAGCTGACTGCCAGAGAGAAGGTAAGAGGAAGTGAACAGATGCTGACGTTGGGCCAGTAAGCCCTGTGTTCTCCTGGCCCTAGTTTTACTTCTTTCCCATCAATTCATGAACTGCCTTCATCTTTCCACTTTAATGAACTGAAAATTCGCCAATTTCTGGCTTTTTTAGAGTTCACACTCACACCTGCCTGGGGGCTTTTGCCCCTTCATGTTCCCCTGCCTGCAACACTCTCTCCCTAGATTGGTCCACGGCTGGTTTCTCCTCCAGGGTTCAGGCCAAGCACCAACCCCTCAGCTGCCTTCTCCGTGCCTCCTCAGAGCCCACGCCAGCTGCAGTGGGCTGTCTGAGGTCTCTCGCCCCCTGCAGAATGTAAGCATGGATCCATAGCTGATTTGTGTGCAACAATCTCACCGGCTGGAGCGCAGTACCAGACACCCAGGGAATACCAGAAATTCTAGGATGATCACAGGACAGGGCACACATTCAAAGGAATCAGGTCATTTCCTGGACTCCTGGCACTTCCACTCTCCATTTGCCACACTCAGCATGAAGAGGAGGCTGCTGCCTGAAGGCCCACTTCTCCTCCATACCTGCCCTAGGCACTTCTGGAAGGCACCCAGCACTCGATTCCAAAGGCTGCAAGTGTCCAAAGGGCTCTAGGTTGAAGCTCTACACTCCCTGGACTTTTCTGGTCTGACTCCTCTCTATCCCTCCCCCAGAGGAGGAAAAAGAGAACTTTATTCGTGCTAGGCTATTCCCTATTGATCGTTTGATATGCTCTTGCCCTGTCAACCATAGTTCAGCCTTTTTATTTTTTTCCATTTCTGTGATAGCACTGGCAGCAGGATAAATAGTAATAATAACCATGTATTGGTTTCTTAGTGTACCAGGCATTTGCTCTGCACACATCTTTCCCTTAGTTCTCCCAACCACGTCATAAGGTTAGGTACTATTATCATCACACCCCACTTTTTTATAGAGCATACCTGGGGCTCAGAGAGGTCACCGAACTTGCCTAAGGCCACACAGCTAGATGCAAAGCCTGCAGTCTGGCTCTAGGACATGCTTCTTAAACACTGCCCACACCACCTCTCAGTGCTTGGGAGCCGTTGGTGCCTGCCCCCATCTCTCTCCTTCACTGCATCCCTGATGTTCCCTTCAGTCCCTCCCTAAGGAGGGATCTCCCACAAAGGATCTGCAGACAGATGGAGGTCTGTTAGGGCACAGCCCCCGTGGGCTGAGAGCACAGCGTAGTACTGCCATCTGCCGGCTCTGGGGCAGATGAAGATGTGGGTTCATGTGCAGTTAAGTCTAAATATTTCAAAGTTTTATATCAATCTAATACTTTATTTTTGAATAAAACATTGCCGAATGGTAGGCTTTATTAAAAGGAAATGGCACAAACGTTTAAATCCCTAATAACTTCAAATAGAAACCAGAAGCCCACTAAAGTACATTTGTACAATGACAAAGCCAAAATCCTAACGGGAGACCCCTATGTGTCTCAGAGAACATCAGATAAAGAGCATTTTAAAAATAAGGACATAGCCCTGGCTGGTGGGGCTCAGTGGATTGTGTGCCGGTCTATGAACCCAAGAGTCACCAGTTAGATTCCCAGTCAGGGCACATGCCTGGGTTGCAGGCCAGGTCCCCAATAGGGTCCATGCAAGAGGCAACCACACAATGATGTTTCTCTCCCTCTCTCCTTCCCTTCCCCTCTCTCTAAAAATAAATAAAATCTTTACCAAAAAACTCTTATGTCCGTCACCTTTTTACTCAAGTAGAACAACTTTTTACATTTTAGCCATAGGAATTGCTTTTACATGTGACAGTGTGCTGTCAAAGTTAAACACAGCCATTGTTAGAGTGGGGAAAACAGATTTTCTTCGGTAACTACTGACAGTAGGGGAGAAAGCTGAACTCCAATCTGACTGCTGCAGAGATGATTGGGTGTTTTAAAGGAAAATGAGGGAGTAAGGGAGCAACTTTTCACAGGGGCCCAGTGAAAAGTTACAAAGGGCTGATCAGTAAAAAAGTGATTAGGCCAGCCCTGGCTGGTGTGGCTCAGTGGACTGAGTGCTGGCCTGTGAACTGAAAGGTCACTGGTTCAATTCTGAATTAGGGCACACGCCTGGGTTGCGAGCCAGGTCCCTGGTTGGGGGCATGGGAGAGGCAGTCAGCTGATGTTCCTCTCTCAGATTAGCTTCTCTCCTTCTCTTTCTCCCTCCCTTTCCCCTCTCTCTGAAAATAAATAAAATCTTTTAAAAATAGTGATTATGCCAGCTGTGTCTGTTAGCTGGCATTTACCAAAGTTACGCTTCCAGAGGATCTACCTTCCTGATTAGATTTCAAAGGAATGGCTTTCAGGTCCTTAGGAAGGACACTCCTGAATTGTAAAAGGAACAGGGGCAAAGTTTACAATTGTAAGCCCTTTTTGGTAACTGCTGTAAGAAAGGGAGGTTGGGGCCTATCCTCAGGTGTTGGTAGAAAAACAGTAAGTATTCCTAGCAGCATTGAGCTGCCCGCACTTCACTCATCCTAGGGAAATGCCTTCTGCTGCTAGAAGCTATGTTGAGCTTGGTCACCTGTTAGTGAAGAGGTTTGGACAGTCATTCATTATGTGTTGAGAACTCTGCAGTTCTCAGTGTCTATATAATTTTGCGTTTTGTATTTGTTTCCCTATTCCAGGGAATACACCCTATTCCAGGCTATTACAGCTGCCTGGTGACTTTCAGTCTCAGGAGTAGCAAGCTGGCAGATCCACAGGATGCCCTCTGAGTGGACAGATAGCTGGGCCTGTGGAAGGGAGAGGAGGCCAAAACTGAGGGCTGGGATTTCCATTAGTTACCCCTGGTTCCTCTCCTTCCCACATTCAGTGTATCATAGGATCCTAAGGGCTCTACCTCTAAAATATACCTGAAGCTGTTCACTTCTCTCCATATTCATGCTACACACCCTATTCCAGGCTATTACAGCTGCCTGGATGCCTCCTACAGCCTTCTCACTGGTCTCCCACTTCAAGTTCTTCTCCCCATACAGTCCTTTCTCCAAGCAGCAACTGGTGGGCCTCTTAAAATATCAATTTGGTAGGCCCGGCCAAGTAGCTCATTTAGTTAGAGCGTCTTCCCAATACACTAAGGTTGCACATGCCCAGTCAAGGCACATGCAAGAAGCAACCAATGAACGCATATATAAGTGGAACAACAAATGGATGTTTCTCTCTAAAATCAATAAATAAAAAAATTACTATATTATTTCACTTACACGTGGAATCTGATGAACAAAATAAACTAACAGGGTGGAGACAGACTTATGGATACAGAGAACGTACTGACACCTGCCAGAAGGGAGAGGACTGGTGGGCTGGGTGAGAAGGGTGAAGGGATTAAGCAAAGGAAAAAAGACTTAATTCGGCGGCAGTCACTGAGCAGATCGGACTCTTCTCTCTCTCGTTCGTGTGCCTCCTTGGCTTCCTCAGCAACCATGTCTGATAAACCCGATATGGCCAAGATTGAGAAATTCGGTAAGTTGAAACTGAAGAAGACAGAAACGCAAGAGAAAACATCCACTGCTTTCCAAAGAAATGACTGAACAGGAGAAGCAAGTAGGCAAATCGTAACGAGGCCCGCACCGCCAATATGCGCTGTGCATTCCACAAGCATTGCTTTCTTATTTTACTTCTTTTAGCTGTTTAACTTTGTAAGCTGCAAAGAGGTTGGATCAGTTTAAATGACCATGCTGCTTCTTTTCACATCAGAACTACTGACAATGAAGGCCGCACCTGCCTCTCCCATCTACCTCCCTGGCTGGCAGGGAAGGAAAAGAACTTGAATGTTGGTGAAGGAAGAAGCTGGGTGGGAAGACAGTGAAATCTAGGGTAAAAACCAAGATGGTCCAAGGTGTCCTGAAGAATGTAAAATGCAGTTTAATCAGAGTGCCACTTTTTTTGTTAAAATGATTTTAATTATTGGAATGCACAATTTTTAAATATGCAAATAAAGTTTTAAAACCTGAAGAAAAAAGACTTGGGGACACAGACTACAGCATGGTGATTGCCAGAGGGAAGCGGGGAGATAGAAGCGGTAAAAAGGGATAAATGGTTACAGAAGCACACGACATGGAAGGTAAACATACAGTACGATATACAGATGATGTGTTGTAGAATGGTACACCTGAAACCTACATCATTTTATTAACCAATGCCACCCAAATAAACTCAATAAAAAATAAATAAATAAAAGAAGGAAAAATATACATAAATTTGGTGGCCCTATACTTAAGACACAGTTCAAACGCTGGCCTAACATCCTGACATGCTCCACTTCGTTAAGGCCCAGCCTAGCTCATTCCTGACTCAGAGCCTTCGCATTGACATCCCCTCCTACTCAAATGCTCTCGAGGCTGAGATGCTCACAGCTGTCTGCTTGTTGCAATTCAGGTCAATTTTCACCTGTTCAGACATCTTCTCTGACTATCCCGTTGTCCTTCCAAGTCACTGCCTGCCATATCATCCTGCTTTTAATTTTCTATTCATAGCACTTGTCAAGATCTGAAATTATCTTACTTGTTCACTCCTTTTCTCCCTCTAAAACATAAGCTCCATGAGGGGCAAGAAGTTCTCTTCTGCCCAAGACGCTAAGGACAGGACTTTAGGCACTGACTTCAAAAGTTATATAAGACTTACTACGTGACGTGCCTTATATCAAGTCCTCAGATCAAAATAGGTCACAATCCAGCAGCCAGTCACTGAACCTGTTCGTTTCAGGAAAAGGGTGATTTTGATGCCCGTTCGAACTGTCTGAACCAAAGGGCATTGTGGCTTGTGACGTCAGCGCAAACACAGCGGGGTCACGCAAGCCAGAGACTGGTCATTGAGTGGTGCCGGAGCACCCTTGGCCCCGCCCCCTGCCGCTGCCCTGTTCACGCATGCGCCCCTACCGCAGCCTCGCCGCCGCGCCATTTTGCCGGGGTTTGAATGTGAGGTGGAGCGGTGGCAGGAGTGGGTAGTGGCAGGTACAGTCCGCGGCTGAGATTTTCTTCTCCATTCCTGCATTTCCACGAGGTAAGGCCGGGGAGTGCACGGCTTCGCGAGGTGGCCTCTGGGAACCCTGCTGGGAGAGGGATGAGGCGCTCCCTGCATTTCCGAGCGCTGGGGAGCAAGGACCGCACCTCTGGGCGAGAGCGGAATGTGGGCCCATGAGTCCGGCAGAGTCCTCGGGCGAAGGCAAAGACTTTGCCCGCCTCCCTTGCCTCATCTCGCAGCCTCTCAGCGAGCAGGCCTAGACCCAGCTGCCCCCGGCCCTGTGGGAGGCGAGAGCAGCCGCGACGCGGCCTAGCGCGGCCCATCTCCCGCCCCTTCGTCTCCAGCGCCGCTCTGATTGGTCGCGCTGCTGCGGTGTCCCTCGGGAAGGCCGCCTCTGATTGGTCACGGCCGCGCGTCCGTTCTCTAGGCTCCAGGCCATCCTCAACGTGAGCGCAGTCCAGCGTCGACGCCTGTCGGGCTGCAGGGCGGAGGATGCGGGTCGCCACCTGACCGCCTGTTCCCTGGACTCACCTTTTGAGGAGGAAAGGGAGCGTAACCTCACTGTGCTTCAGCCTCCCCGATTGTAAAATGGGCACCGTGATCTCACATTGCTGAGTTGTTTATAAGGGTTAAATTCTGGTCCGTGCACCTGCCTAGTAACACGGGGTGCTCCTCTTGGGGGAAACGCTCTAAGGCTTGGTAGTTCGAAGCATGGGCTTTGGCGTTGGAGCGCCTGGGTTCGATCCTGGTTTAGCCTCTGCCTAGGAGTCGTCACCGCGTCTGTCCCAGCCTCCATGTCCGTATCTGCAAAACCGGGTTGGAAACATAGCCTGTGAAAGTGGTTGTGAGGATGCGCTGTTGTCGCCGTGGTTGACCGAGGCCCACCACCCGTGACCATGTTCCGCCTCCCCACCCATCTCTCCTCTTTAGCCGCAGGAGCCACACTGACCGACCTGCCCGCCGTGAAGCGTTTGGGTGTGCCTCCCGTTTTCTTGGGAATTACCTAGTTAGATGTTTGCAAGGCTGGCTCCCTGTCCTTCAGGTTTTATTCACCTTAGGCCTTTCTTGACCAGCCTCTTCAACTCTTCATCGTATCACCCTAGTTTCAGTTACTTCATAACATTGAACGTTATCTGTAAGCACTCGATAGTTTGCTTACTTGTCTATTGCCTTTCTCGACTGCCAAGAGCAAGAACCTTGCTTTTGCTGATCCTGTTTACTGCTGTTTCCAGGTGGCCAGTGCTTGCCACATGGCAAGTGCACAAGTAGTATTATTCTCTGGAGGCACAGAAGGGGATTTCTTCACTCTTGGGTCTCACCAGTGCTCATTTTCTTTCTTAGGCCCCATACTCAAATTTTTGGCCCCTTTTTTGTGTCTCTGCTTTTTTGCATAATTCCTGGAACTCTTGATCTAGCCTAGTCACTTCTTCCATCAGTGTAAGGGGATTCTCTCACCCCTTGTGGTTACTTCGATTTCTGCCAGGTGGGGGCTGGGACAGAGGGAAACCATTTTCTTTACTGGGTTTGAGAACACTGCTCTAGTTTGAGTTAATTTGTTCTTTTCATGACTTTATTGAGCAGCCCGTTAATCTTTGGGAATACAGTGAAGAAACAAAAATGGACAAGGTTCCTTCCTTTGGGTAGCTTATGTTCAGTGAGGGAGAGAAACAAGAATACAGATAAATGAATTAGGTACTTTCAGACAGCGACAAGGGACAGGGTGTTGTGACAGATGAAGGCCTATAGAAAGGTAGGGAACAACTTTCCTGGCACAGGGAATAGAAAGTATTGAACAAGAGCTCAAGGACAGAGCAAGCTTGGAATAATGGAATATTTGAGGAAAATCCAGCTTGCCAGAGTAGCGTATGAGAAGGGGAGGTATCCAGGGGCCAGATCACATAGGGCTTGGTAGGAAGGTAAAGAGTTTGAATTTGAGTCTGAATAGTATGTTCCTGTGGTTCGAAAGCAGAGGGTGGAGCAGGGAGATGGGGTATGTTCTTGATGTGCATGTGCCAGGTAGTTGTCACACATTGGATCTCTTTTCCTTTCCCCAGATGTAGGGCCTCAGGAATGGTTCTCTAATGTGGAGGGAATGACTAATGAAAAGGCACGCTTCTTGGATTAGCTCATGTCACAGATATCTGAAACGGCATTGGAAAGCAAGCTTTTATTCCAGAATTCTTCATCTGTAACTGAGGGCCTGTGGGAAGAGGCTAGACTTAGGTCCAGCCATCTATTCAACAGGAAGAACTTAGAAATTAGATAAGTTTGTCATTGATTTATTGTGGTACTGCGTGTGTGTGTGTGTGTGTGTGTGTGTGTTGGTAGGGATTTCCAAAGACAGCTTTGTGGAGAAAGTGTCACCCCTTATTTAAAGACAAAGTAATGAATCTTCCATTCTGAAGTCAATAACACTTCTTACATTTATGTATAACTAATATTTTAAAGGGTCAAAGTATCTTCACCTGTGGCCAATTAAGATAACTTAATTAGATCTTGAGCTTGCTGATATTATTGGGAATTCCTGTGTAGTATTCTCTAAAATTACCTATTATACTTTCCCAAATCAGGGCTAAGCTTACAATTTTGTTTTGTGGACATTATCACTAGGGAAATACAAAAAGGGTTTGTTGAATTTAGTTTCATATCTAACAATAAAATTCTGGGACCTGTGTATGTAGTGTTTTTTAAAAATATTTTATTTATTTATTTATTTTTAGAGCAAGGGGAAGGGAAGGAGAAAGAGAGGGAGAGAAACATCAATCTATGGTTGCCTCTCACATGGCCCCACCTGGCCTGCAACCCAGGCATGTTCCCTGACTGGGAATTGAACCAGCGACCCTTTGGTTCACAGCCCACGTTCAATCCACTGAGCTACACCAGCCAGGGCTTGTATGTAGTATTGTAACTTTCAGGGATTGTAGCATGCATATTTATATAACACCATCCCCCCATACACACATACACTTTTCCCCCCCAACATGCTTTAAAAAAAAAAAAAAAAAAAACAACGAAAAAAACCCTTAAAAATAGTTTATCCTAGCACCTCAGCTTTGTAATTTTAGGGTTATTCTATCATGTGGTCTCCTATCAGTTGTCTCTACCTCTTCCTGTTTGTTCCAATTGACCAGAATAAAGGGGAAGAATGATAGTGCTTTTGATGAGAAAATTAGTCCAGCGTAGGTAGCTTTTGAAAGTAGTACAACCGATGTGTATAGTAGGTGCCCATCATTGTTGTGAAGCTGCAGGAAGATTGCAGTGAACGAAATACCAAGTCCCTGCTCTTGGAGTTTACAGTCAAGTGAAGGGAAAAACACAGCAGACAAAGCAAACTTATACACCTGATAAAATTTACTTGGAAAAATAGAGGAAGGGAATGGAGAGCAGCAGGGGTGGGTGCTTCTTCAGGGAGAACGGTCCAGGAAGGCATCTCTGAAAAGAGATGACATTGTAAAAGAGGCCTGAATGAAGTGGGCAGCGAGCCATGCAGCGCTGCATGTACAGAGCCGTCAGCAGAAGGGGCAGTGAGTGCAAAGCCCTGAGACAGAAGTAGAAGCACTGCCATATGTGAACAGTGACACAGGACAGATTTCAAATTCACTTCTTTCTTGAAGTTCTTTAGAATGAACAGAAATTAATTATGGCAGGCAAGTTGGTCATTTGTTTATATGACAGATGTAACTGAGTTCCTACATTTTGTTGGGGCTGCTAATAGCTCGTCCTCAAAGAATAATTGTCTCCAGTTGAGACTGGGAATCTGTGTTCTAGCTGGCTTGACTCGACATACTGACCCAACCATTAGTTCATGCAACAAATTCTTACAGAATGTCTATGTGCCAGGCAGTGTTGAAGGAACATACAAGTTCTTGCCATAAGAAGTTTACAAATAAGAGATAACAGGTCAAAGATAATTCAGATGAGGATTAATGCTGTTAACAGTATAACCAGTATAACACGGATGAGGCAGATGATAGGTGTGGAAGGCCCCTTTGAAGAGTTGATGGATGATAGCTGAATGTTCCTGCATATCAAATTAGAAGGAAGGGCAGCATTACAGGCAGTGAGAACTATCTTGGCTGGTTCAAGGAACAGAAAGAAAGTTTTTGTGGCTGGAACATAGTGTGAGGCCAGACAAGGAGAAGGTAGGAAGTGAGGTTGGCAGGTGCCAGATTGCATGGGACTTTGCCATGGTGAAAGAGTTTGGATTTTTAATATAGATAGTTATGAGGAATCTGAGAGTTTTTGGTTGAGATAGATACAGTGCTATAGGAGCATAATGCAGATTTATCGAGGAATATATTTAAAAACTCAACAAAATAGATACTTAACCTCTGTAATCCCCCAAATACACACATTTCTAACATGCTGCCTTGCATAAATCCCAAAAAGTAGAATAAATTTTCATGTGGCGAAGAAAGACCAGCTGGATTATTTTTCCTCATGTAAATTGATATAAATGATTTTGCTTGGCATTGGCAAACTTTCAAGATTTCAAAGTCAGAATTTCCATGTAGAAAAAAAGAATGGGAAATGAATTGATTAAATTACTGCATTCTAAAATGTGTTCCATTATAAAGTAGCCAAGAAATGGGGGAAACTGGAGTTTAAACAATATTAAACAGATAATTTACTGTTGGAGTTCCTGAAACCTTTACAGTGAATCTCCAGAAAGGAGTGAGTATAATGTATAGCATTTTCCAAACTTTTTTTTTTAACATTTTATCTATTTATCTTTAGAAGGGAAGGGAAGGAGAGAGGGAGAGAAATAACAATGTATGGTTGCCTCTCTGTGTCCCTTGCTGGGAGCTGGCCTGCAACCCAAGCATGTGCCCCAACTGGGAATTGAACCACGATCCTTTCGTTCACAGGCCCGCGCTCAATCCACTGAGCTACACCAGTGAGGGCCATTTTCCAAACTTTTGACAAAAAAAAACCCAGAAAGGGTAGCCTCTTACTTGTGTGTATGGTTGAATGGGATTTGATACTCCCCAAAGAGTGGTTTGTCCTGGGTCAAAGGAAGTGAACAGGTGGTGATATCTATTAAATCAGTCAGAATATTGACTTCCCTTATGATAAAAATGTTTTCTAATTAAGGGAAAGGACTGTACTTAGGAGAATACAGATAGTTTCAAATAGATTATTCTCCTAAGGTGTGGTCTCTGGTTGTGGAATAGTACTGCACAAGCACAGGATTAGCTCATAGTCCATTTCTAGCTTTTTTCTTTTTTTTTTTTTTTAAGTATGAGATGAAGGGTTTTGGCTTTTCATTGTCGAGTCAGTCTTACTCAGAATCTCGGCATCATCTTTGACTTCCTCTCCCTGATTCCCATCTGGCTGCTCTTTTTCACATCATCCTTTTTTATTGCTGTTCTCAGTGCGTCCCACTCTCATTCAGTCCTCTGTGATTATTTCTACTGGAGAGATTAACCTTAAGTAGTAGAAAGAGCATAGACCTACCGTCAGGTTCATTTGAATCTAATCTTTATTAACTGTGTGTGACTTGGGGCAAGTTAGTTACTCTGAGCCTTCTTCCTTGTGTGTTAAATGGTTATTATGTGGAGTAAGAAGCATATAAAACATCTAGCACTGGTCCATACATGTGACCTTTGCCCCATTTTTAAAAAGTGTCTTAACAGATCTCTTGTTTTCTTCCTCATCTCCATTCTGCAAACCATTACCAGCCCAAAGTTTCTCTTTATTTTAAAAGTCCACTCTAAGTTTTTACCCATTTCTTTTAAAAATACTTTTAGTAGCTTCCTATTGTACATTAAATCATGAAACTCGTAAGTATTGAGGAGCCCATATGAACTGATCTCAGCCTCCAAGTTCACTCTTCCTGAAAGGAGCTATGTACTTTTCCTGTGTCTGTTACTTTGCTCACACTATTTCCCGCATGAGATGGATCCTTCTTATAGTTTGCTTAACCAAATCTATATATTTTTCAAGTTCAGCTCAAGACTCACAGCGTCTGGGAACTCTTGGATTTTTAACCTCCTAGCAGTTAAGTTTCTGTCTCTGTGATTCTTTTGGTGTTTCTACTCCACGGAACAAATGTGTTTCAGAATTTTTACTGTGGATTACACAACATCCCCAGTGGGGCTTGGGGTAGCACCCTGCAATCAAACACATTATTTCTTTAGTGAATTTACATTCTAAGTGAGATAAAGACTAGATTTATAGCCTCAGTCTGTTCAGGCCAGGTTTAGCTGCCTGAAAGGAAAGGGATTATAGGTCTGTAGTTGGTATTTTCCTTCCTTCCTTCCTTCCTTCCTTCCTTCCTTCCTTCCTTCCTTCCTTCCTTCCTTCCTTCCAGTTAGTATTTCATTTGTGTCTTGTCTTCTAACTAGTCTGTAAGCTCCTTTGAGCATGTGAATTTGATAACTTTCTGATAGCGTGTGTGGTGTATATATAGTTGGATGTTAGAAAAATCTGGGAGAATATGAAGAAAATAAAAATCCCTGTATCTATCATGTAGACATTCACACCCTTTATATTTGGGGTATATTTTTAAGTTTTCAATACACTTGGGTGTAAAAAAAAATTTTTTTAATCCTCACCCAATGATATGTTTATTGATTTTAGAGAGAGAGGAGGGGGGAAGAGAGAATTAAACATTGATGTGAGAGAAACATCAATCAGTTGCCTCCTGAATGCACCCTGACTGGGCATTGAACCCACAGCCTTTCGCTGTACAGGACGGTGCTCCCAGCCACCTGGCCAGACCTCATTTAGGTATATATAAAAGATTTTTAACACAGTTTGATTTGTGGTGTACTTAACCTTTTTTCCACTTAGCTTTCATACATTTTACAAAAATTATTATGTACTTAATCTTTTCTTTGTCATACAGGCCCCAGAATTATTTGCTTGATGGTTGCCCAAAAAAGGCTACATTTCTCCAAGTTCCCTAGTAGCTACATGTGGCTTTGTCCCTAAAAGCTGCCTCTGAGGATGTAAGCAGAAGTGGGGGTTTTCAAAATAGCTTTATTGAGATATAACTTACCATGAATTCATTCATTTTAAGGATACTGTTTGGTGAGTGTTATACAGTTGCGTATCCGTCACTACAGTCCAATTTTAGAACACTTTCACCCCGAAAAGTTCTCGCTTCACACTTAATTTTATCTATTTTATGTATTTACCAACAAATTGGAGACCATAAAGTCCCATTTGTTGCATTCTCAAGCATTTTGCTCCCTTGGTGATGACACATACCCTTGTGTGCGCGCGCACACTTGTCATCTGTATGTGCTGTTTTTCTGTGTGTGTTTTTTAGCCTTGTGTTATTAGTTATATCTACATAAACTATTTAACTTATAATCTGTAATATATTAGATGTGAATTTTTTGTAAGTTATGGCATGTTCTGTGCTTCATAATTAAGTTTTGTATATTTTAATAAGAAAGTTGCTTTTTATTAAGATATGATTGACCTTAGTTTCAGGTTTACAACATAATGATCTGATGGATGTGTATTATTGCAAAATGGTTACCACAATGAATTGTTAGCGTCCATCATCACACATAATTACAGTTTTCTTGTGATCAGAGAACTTTTAAGATTTACTCCCTTAGCACTTTCAAATATACAGGGTCTGGCAGAAGTAAGGCCTGCTTGAGTGTAGTTGGTAGGATAATAATGTGGATGTAATAATTTATAGTTTTAATTTGAACATTTCACCTAAAATGTCATACAGTGTGCTTGAGTGTGGTACTGTTATGTTACAGAATTACATGCTTGTGATTTTGTAATTAAAAAAAGGGAGTTATTTGTGCTGAACCCTGTATATTACACTGTTATTAACTCTTGTCACTAAGCTATACATTACATCCCCATGACTTAACGTTATAACTGGAAGTTTGTACCTTTTGACCCCTTTTCACTCATCTTCCCCCAGTATGTTCTCAGTCTGTGAGTTAAGGTGGTTGTTATTAAAAGATTCCACATATAAATTAGATCATACTTTATTTGTCTTTAATGTTTTGGGTTGGCCAAAAAGTCCATTTAGTTTTTTTCTGTAAAATAGAAAGACACATTTTTATTTTCACCAGTAATTTATTGATTTGGATATTTTGTCAGCTATCTCCCACTGTTAGCTTCTAGTGGGTAGAGGCCAGGGGTGCTGCTAAACGTCTCCCAATGTGTAAGACAGACAGACCAACAGCAAAGAATTATTTGGGCAGAATGTCAGTAGTACCAAGAAACTTCACAAACCACATTTGACACGTCCAATCAATCACAACACCTTCTCCATACACTGCACCAGTCATTTTTTGAGTTTCAGTTGCGTTTTTACTTTTCTTTAAATAATAAAGCATAATATGCTGAAAACATCGCGTATCTTCTTCCATCCTCAACATTTAAATGGATGCACAAAAATTTGCCAGTCTTAAGTTTTTTTAAATGCCTGTATACAACCGCTGTCACAATACAGTGTAACAAAATTGTTTCAAATGACGTTAAAGACAACCAAACAAGTACTAGAGTTCTCCAATGGAAAAAATAATGGAATTTTTGGCCAACCCAGTATTTCACTTAGAATAATTCCCTCATGGTCCTTTTTTGGTCTATTTATCTGTTGATCCATACTTAGATTGCTTTCACGCCTTGACTATTGTTAATAATGCTTCAGTGCACAAGGAGGTGCAGATGTCTTTTTCAGGTAAGGGTTTTCCTTTCCTTTGGATAAATACCCTGAAATAGAATTGCTGGATCATGTGCTATTCCTATTTTTATTTTTATTTTTTTGTGGAACCTTCATACTATTCCATAGTGACTGCCCCAATTTTCATTGCTACCAGCAGTACACAAGGGTTCTCTTTTCTCCACACCCTCATCCACACTTGGTATTTCTTGTCTTTTTGATAGCCATTCTAACAGGAGTTAGGTGAAGTTTTGTGGGTTTGATTTGCATTTTGCTGGTGATCAGTGATGCTGAGTTCCTTTTTGTGCACCTGTTGGCCATCTCTGTGTCTTCTTTGGCAAATTTCTATTCAGACCCTCTGCCCATTTCTAAATTGGGCTCTTCCCCACCCCCCATGAGTTGTACAAGTTCTTTATATATTTTTTGGATATTAACCCCTTGTCACAGGGGTCCCCAACCCACCGGGCCACACAGAAGGAGGTAAGCAGTGGGTAAGCTAGACAAGCTTTGTTTGCATTACTGCCTGAGCTCTGCCTCCTGTCTCCCCTTTACCCCACTCCCTCCTCCCATCCATGGAAAAAAATTTTGTTTTCCATGAAACCGGTCCCTGGTGTCAAAAAAGGTTGGGGACCACTGCCTTATTAGACATATGATTTGCAAATACTAGCTTCCATTTGGTAGGCTGCCTTCTCATTTTGTTGATGGATTCCTTTCCTGTGCAGAAGCTTTTTAGTTTGATGTAGTCCCATTTGTACGTTTTTGTTTTGTTGCCTTTGCTTTTGACGTAGGAAGTTACTTTTTAATATTAATCACAGTTGACAGAAAACTGTACTTGAACAGCAATTAAAATAAAAAAATATTAATCACAGTTGTCATCTTCTGAACCTTAAAATGATCTCCCCAGGTACAAAATCTTAACAGTAGTTTGTTGTAGGTACTTGTGATGGAATGTTGTAAACAAAGGCACTTATTCTAATTTCCTTAATCTCAGGACACTATGGATCCTTACTTACTGCTTAAATTTTTAATTCCTTATGGCAGAGCTTATAAAAAGTTTCTAGTGAGTCTCTTTAACCCTTTGCTCTGTTTCATAGCATTTAAATTAGATCACATTTTTGGAGACTTTGATCAGTTCTTCAACTTTGCTTCTCTGTGCCTGTCTTTTTGAAATCACACGTTTTTTTCTTCTCCTTTATCTCAAAATTATCTCACCGTAGTTTAAAAAAAAAAAAAAGCCCATCTTAGTTAAGAGTCAGGCTTGTAACCCAAGCCCATATATAACAAGTGGATGACTTTAAGGGAAGAGAAGACCGATAATATAAAAAGATTTTTTAATGCAAATTACTCAGTCCCCATGTGACCGATTACCCAAATTTCATTTCTTGTTTCAGGTTTTATTGCAATGGAGCTCAGCGATGCAAATTTACAGACGCTAACAGAATATTTAAAGAAAACTCTTGATCCTGACCCTGCCATCAGACGTCCAGGTAAAGAGAATAATAAGTATTCTTTTGTGGTTGATTTATTCTTAAAGGACAGGTATGGGAAACCTTTGTGCAATCTGCTGTTTGTTAATTTAAAAAAATTACACTTGGATTCTCATATATAGTTTATATTTCATTCTCTATCTGTAAAGTGTGTAGGGTTATTTTTTGGTTTTGTTTTTTGAGTAAAATAGCTTTTAGTTGACCTCTTCCAGAATAAAAAGCACTAGTATGTTTAGACTACTTTGTCCCTTCATCTTTCTGAAATTCCCCACACCTGCCAGTTTTGAGAGAGAATAATTAGGGCATAGAGATGAGAGTTAATTGCCTAAAAAATGATTAAGTGAATGAAACCAGGCAATCAGACACTGTCTCAATCTCCATGCTGGGTTTGATTTAATTAATACATTTTAAGACCTGGGGTTCCTCTTTTCCTCCCTTCCTCCTGAAAGGACCAGTTTCCATTAGAGACTTAGTTAAACAGAATTGCAAACTCAGATGCCCACAGAAATCACATGTGAAGGTGAATGAGTAAGGTAGGCCAAGTGAGGCCTGGGAATATTCTATGACTATATGCCTTGGTTAAGGGGCAGATATTATTTGGAACCCCTAACTTTAGGGGATTAAAACCAGTTTTGCAAGATCAGATTTACAGCTTTACTTGAAAAATAAGGCTGTTTACATGAAGTGTCCATATTTTTAAATGATAGCAACTAGTAACTTCAAACAATTTTGAAACACATGCGAGTCAAACTGAGTAGTCAGTTGATGATCCTTGATGTAAGCCATATTAACCAGAAATGCTCTCAGTCTGCTTCTTTGGAATTTATTAATGGGCATGTTCATGAAGAGGATTTTGAAAGTGCCCCATAAAGACACAAATGAGTACGTGTGTGTGTCATATTGATGTTATATATAATAAGTAGAATTGTAAACATGTTAATGCATCCATCCTGTTCTAGAAAAGCCTTTGTGGTTTCTGAGAGGGAAAATTTGTGATCTTCCTCTTAGTGCTTACAGAGGTAATGTGTTCTTGGATGAAGGGAAATTAATGGCTCTAATCTTCTTAGACTTTCCCAGAAAGTCTCTGCCAACATTGTCTATTAAAAATGATTTTTAATTGTGTCTTTTAAGGTGAAGGTGCTATTTATGAATCCAGGTCAGAGTGCAGGAATAAACTGTTTCTCAGGGATTGGTAGTAGACTGACTCCACATATTTATAACATTATCTGGAGGCGGCAGTGTGTAGTGGGTCCCAGCCTACAGGTACCAGCGTGCTCTGCAGGTTGTTGAGATGTGACAGTGTCATAGGTGAGCCAGAAGAAACTTTGGAGGTTCGTCAAGTGTGTAGAAATATGTAAGTGAGAATATTCTGAGAGCAAGTTGAGGGAAATGGACACAGGAGGGAATAGACGTAAACTCACGAGAAAATTGCCTCCAGGATATTAATTACAATTTAGGAAAGAGACCTGGCAGTCCGTATGGGCTTTCCTCCAAACCACGGCTACAGTGTGCGGCCCTGTGCTAAGTGCTGACCACTAGGAGGAAACAATAAAAGCCCGACAGACGCATACAAAACCGTGTCTGCTACTTAAAAACATGTTTCAGTTTATTTCTCATCTTTCAAAAAAGACATGGGGAACACAAAGCTGGGAAAGTTTGAGAATAGAAATTAAAATCTTGGGACTCAATTCAGAAAGAAGAAAAATGTTAAATCATATTATTATGGGAAATAATAGACGTTAACAGTAGACCTTTGCAGTAAGTATTGGATCCTTGGAATAGGTGAGGCTTAAGATAGGAAAAATTAGAAGTGCTATAAACCTTCACTGTGGGATCAGTAAACCTAGGAGATTTAATATTCATGAGTGTAAATATGTGAGTTAAAATGTGTATAAATTTATTGCTGGTATTAGAAATGTTTATTTCAAGAAGAAAACTGAAGTCTAGTATGGTCAAATAAGGACTAGACTAAAACTTTCCAGTGATGAAATAATTATAGCTGTGTGATCTTTGACAAGTTACTTAGCCTTGGTGACCTTGTCTTTACAATGAGGTTACTATTACCTACTTCTCTGTGTAGTAATGGCAGCTTAATGAAATAATATATGTGGGTAAAGTACCAGACCCATGTAGTTAATAATAATAGTATACAGGATCAGCACAAGTAACACTCCCTTTTTATTACAAAATCGTAAGCATGTAATTCTGTGACATAACAATGTCACACTTAAGCACACCATGTGACATTTTAGGTAAAATGTTCAAATAAAACTATAAATTATTACACCCTTATTATTATCATCCTACCAACCACACTCAAGCAGGCATTACTTTTGCCAGACCCTGTGTATTAGCGTGAATTAGCTCATGTAGTCACAGTGGTACTGTAAAAGAAATATTACTACCATTCCTAATAGTACTAATAATAATCCGTCTGGAATAAGACAGGGTGTATTTCTTCTGCCCTAAAGTAAGTTAACCTCTGAGGAGCATATTCTCCTTCAGATGGGATGGTCATCTGATCAGGCCACTTTATAGGTTTGTGAGAATCAGGTGACTTGAGTGATTTGAAAACTGAGGTAGTAGGTAAATTTAATAAAACATCATATATAGTTCATTCAATAGGTAAGAAAATTTGAGTTCCCTACGAAAAAATACCTTAATCTTTTCTGTTTTTTGATGCTTCAGTCAGATACACATAGTTTACATGTACATAATGTGGAAAGATTTGGTTATAATAATAAATCTAACATGGAAATCCTCTTATAGCTGAGAAGTTTCTTGAGTCTGTAGAAGGAAGTCAGAATTACCCGCTGTTGCTTTTAACACTGCTGGAGAAGTCCCAGGATAATGTTATCAAAGTGTGTGCCTCAGTAACATTCAAGAACTACATTAAAAGAAACTGGAGAATTGTAAGTATTTTGTGAATACATAGTATAATACCTTGTATATTTGTAAGATTTGTATTTGCAGTGCTCTTGAAAGATTCAGATACAGATTAAAGATAAAATTAAATAGGACCCTCCTCAACAAAATATTAGCAAATCAAATCCAGAAGAGTATAAATATATATATATATTTATATATATATTTATATATATATATATATATATACACCATGACCAAGTGGGATTTATCCCAGATGTACGAGGCTTGTTCTGCATTCAGAAATTAATGTTCTGCCCTGACTGGTGTGGCTCAGTTGGTTGGGCATCATCCCGCGAAGCGAGGAGTTCCCTGGTTCGATTCCTGGTCAGGGCACATTGTCTGGGTTGCAGGTTTGGCTCCAGTTCAGGGCATGTACAGGAGACAACTGGACTTGGGGTGGTGAGCATACAATATAATATATGGATGCTGTATTATAGAATTGTACACCTGAAACCTATACAGTTTTATTAACCAATGTCACCTCAGTAAATTCAATAAAAAGAATAAATAAAAATTTAATTAATGTAATATCAATAAACTAAAAATTTAAAAAATTAACATTGTATTAGTAGATGCAAGAAAATTTTTTTGACCAAATCTAACATTCATTGATGAAAAAACTACTTCAGTAAAGTAGGAAGAGAAGAGGAAGTTTCTTGATAAAGACTATCCAAAAAACAAACCTACAATTAACTTCATACTTAATGGTGAGAAACTTGAAGCTTTTCCAGTAAGGTTAGGTACTGAGTAAGGATGTCTCTTCTCACAACTTTTTCCCAACATTGTATTGAAAGTCTTTGCTCACACAGTAAGAAGAGGAAATAAAGGGGGTAGTATCGTTTGCAAAGGAGGACATAAAACTGTCCGTTCACAGATGGCACGGTTGTCTATGCAGAAATCTGAAAGAGCTGACAAAAGTTAAACAGGACACTTTTCCAGAGTTCTTGCGTCTCATTTGAATTCCCATGGATTACCTCAGCTTTATAACTCAGGCTGCTAGAAGGTTGTAAAACTTCGTTTTAGTCTCTGTTATGGTTGAAATTTAACTCTAGCTCATCATCTACTGAAGAGTCATGTGGGAAGACACCGTCTAAGTGAATCATTGAAGCAATTTCTATTGTAGAGTGGGAAAAATTATATAAAGCTGAAAACTGCATTATATATGAAAATTTGTAGACTGCAAAATAAGGGATGGTGCCCTATCTCTTATGGGATATGGAAATATGTACCAATTTTAAGATGAATCTTACCGTACTACAAGTTTAATGATTTATATGAAATTATTATAAATTAAACTGGTATTTTCCACTCCTTAGCTCAGGACCGTGTTTTTCCATTGGGGGTGATTTTGCCCACCAGGGGCTATTTGGTGACATTTCGGTTGTTACAGTTTAGAGTGGGGAGTGGGTGTTAGGACGTCTAGTGGGTCAGGATGTTAGTAACCATCCTACAATATACGAGAAAGATCCCTGCAGTAAAGATTTATCTGCCCCAAAATGTCAGTAATTCCAAGGTTAAGGAAACCATGGTTTAGGATAAAGGGCGGGGGAGGGATGAGAATTGTTTTATAGTGATAGCAGTAATGATATTTATTTAGAAAGTATTATGGGTAACAAAAAAAAGTCAACTTTAAATCTTCTAAAATTTTTATTTAGAATCTTTTTTCTTCATTGCATAAGAGTTTAAAAATGGTAAAAAAAAAAAAATACTGTTTTAAGCTTGTATTTTCAATAACCACATGTGAAAAAAATAACCTGGTGAATCTTAGGATGTTCAAAAACCTCTCTCTACCTCTGTCTCGATTTGTAAAACTAGTGAGACTCCCAGCCTTTTTGGGTGTAGTCCTGGATGCATTCAAACTCATAATGGTCAAGCGGTGTTACTACAAAGACCCTTGACTTAAGGTGCGACTCAAAGTCAAAGCTTTTGAAGATGAATGTGGCTGAGCAGCATATGTAAAGGTTTTAACCCCATGTTCTGATTAACTGATATACAGAACTGAGAGTCTTAACTGGCATCACGGAGTCAGTGGCTCTTTAATCTGTATGGTAGGTATTTGCATTTGGGATGAAATATACAAGTTTTGTTCAGAGGGTTCGTGCTTTCATGAGATCACTAAAGGAATCTGTAATGACCCACTCATGTAGAGAGAATGCCTTATCTCTCTCTGTGTTTTTCTTAGAAAACCAGGACATTAGAAATGGTTCTATTTTATTCATAAACCCATCTGGTCATGGACATGGATTTTATGTTACTGGCTCATGAATGTTTTGCTTTTAGGTTGAAGATGAACCAAACAAAATTTGTGAAGCTGACCGAGTAGCCATTAAAGCCAACATAGTTCATTTGATGCTTAGCAGCCCAGAGCAAATTCAGAAGCAGGTAATGTAAGGCCCTGCTTTTTAAGTAGACTAGGTTGTAGAGCTTTCATCTAATTACTATTTTTCCTCCCCTCAGTTAAGTGATGCCATTAGCATTATTGGTAGAGAAGATTTCCCTCAGAAATGGCCTGACCTGTTGACAGAGATGGTGAATCGCTTTCAGAGTGGTGATTTTCATGTTATTAATGGAGTCCTTCGCACAGCACATTCTCTTTTTAAAAGGTATTTATAAAAGTATAAATTCATACTTTTAAAACTTTTTTCACATGTATTTTGCTTGTGTAAACAGTTATATTTTTGTGACTATTGTCACTCCTCTGAGTATGATAACCCTGGAATAAGAGCATAAGCCTCTCCATTCATTGCTGTGTGTGTGTTCTTAAATAGGGTGTTTATCTCGTATGGCCCTATCACCTGTGGAGCTTCTAGTGCCCTTAAACTGCTTCATTCCTTTTAAAAGAATTTCCTTTGGATTTCAGAAAGCTGCCTAGCTATAGTTTTTTTCTTTACTCTATCCTTGAAGAACTAAAGTCAGTAAACAAAAACTTGTAAATTACTTATTTTACCTTAATTTTCTAGATACCGCCATGAATTTAAGTCAAACGAATTATGGACTGAAATTAAACTTGTTCTGGATGCCTTTGCTTTGCCTTTGACTAATCTCTTTAAGGTATGGAATAATATTTTGGCAATATTTTAAATTACTTAATGTTTAAAATTGCTGAAATATTTATATAAATTTTGTTTAAGAGAATGCTTTGAAAGCTTATTTTCTAGGTGATATTTAGAGCAGCATTGCTTTTAAAAAATTTCTAACCTACACAGAAATAGAGAAGGTGGTAAATAATGAACTCCCATGTATCTGCTACACAGGGTAAACAGTTACTAACGTTGTGGTTTTTAAAAAATTTGTCTCTTCCCTTCATCTTGAAATAATATTTAACAGCAAATCCCAGACATCGTATTATTTCACTTAAATATTTGCATATTCGTCTCTTAAAGGAATAGGTTCACATGTGGGGTTGGCCGTTTATGTGGTTTAATATTTTGTACATCATCTGGTGGTGAACAGGCTATTTCCCTAAACATCTTCATCTTTGTGAGAATCCTGTAAGGTTGAAGGAGGTATTGTTAATCCTTCCCCCTCCAGATGAGGAAACAGGGTTCAGTGTCACACAGGCCTCAAACCTCTTTGCTGACTCTCGAAAAGGTGCTCATTTCTCAGTTCTGAAAGGGAACGTTGTGTGATAATCACAAGTTGCTAAAATGGAGAGTGTACACGAGATTTCTCATGGTTAGGGTGTCTTACTGATGGTACATTTTTAATTAAAAAACAACATTGAACAAAATGTGATCAGTTTTTTTCTACCTATTAAATTGGCAGAGATGTTTATTTCTTTTTAATGATGCTAAAAGTTTTAGCCAGAGAACATTGAAATAAAAATTCTGGACTTCCGGCCAAGATGGAGGCATAGGCAGATGCACTGTGCCTCTTCTCACAACCAAATTAAGGACAACAAAGATTTAGAAACAAGAAAACAACCAGATCTCAGAAAATCAAACTGTTTGGAAGTCCAACAACGATTCATCCAGACCGGTAAGAGGGGCGGAGTCGCGGCAGGAAAAAGCGGAGGTGCAGACCGGGCACGTAGGCAGCAGCGGCTGGCAGCCCCCAGGTGCACAGGCGGCGACTGTGCAGAACCAGTGAGGCCGCACAAGGCAGCTGGCTGACGGGGTGGTCCCACATTCACGTGCGGATAATCCAGGCAAAGGGGAAGTGGTGAAAGGAACTGGAATCTGAGAGAGAGTAAAGCAACCGCCATTATCTCCTCTCAGACCCTGCCCCCACATACAGCGTCACTACCCAGCCACCGGGCTGTCCCGCCCTGGGGAACACCTGAGGCTCCACCCCTCACTACGTAACAGCCGCGACTAGATAAAACAAACAAACAAACAAACAAAAAAAACCAGAAATGGAAATGGCTCAAACCGGAGAACAAATCAAAGCCCCAGAACCAATTTATCTAAGCGATGAAGAGATTGCCAACCTATCAGATGCACAATTCAAAACCCTGGTAATCAGGATGCTTACAGAATTGGTTGATTTTGCTCACAAATTAGATGAAAAAATGAAGGCTACAATAAGTGAAATGAAGAAAGCTGCATGGGGAACCAACAGAGATGGGAGGAAAACTGGGACTCAAATCAATGGAG